>PYSQ01000024.1:0-134469 GCA_003049435.1 Nakataea oryzae
GCGTGGTCGGCGGGGGCAGTGGCGGGGGCAGCGGGCGGGTATCGGCAGTGCTCGTTGCGCAGGGCGCAGGCGCGGCAGCGCGGCCTGTCCTCGGAGCACTTGACGCGGCGCTGCTTGCAGTTGGCGCAGCCGGCCCTGGACTTGCGGTGCGGCCGTTTGGCGTGGTAGGGCTTGTCGGCGGGGGCAGCGGCGTCCGACATGGCCTGGCGGTCGTGGGTTCAATCTTGGCGATGGCGGGTGCCTGCGACTGGCCTAGCGAGTCGTCGTGTACAAAACACGCCCTGGGGCCGCGCGCCCAAGCAGAGAGGTGGGACGGCTGGCTGCTGGCGTCATGCTGCGGCCGCTGCTAGTCAACCACCCCCTCAATCGGCGGCGCTGCGCCGCGCAGCCGGCCCGGTCTCTCTTTGCCCTGTAGCGGGTTGCAGAGGCCTGCACTGGGGACGTGGGCGGTTTCGGCTTCCCGCGAGCCGGGCTGGGCTGCATGCGTTTGCTTCTTGTTGCTCTGCGAATTTCTGCCACCAACTCGAGCTCGACAACCACAGCTGCCGCCGTCTGCTGCTTGCACATGCAAACCCTGGGTCGCATGCGCTGGGCGGGTTGCGCTCAAACGGACCCATAGGTACCTGCGGCGGCCCGCTCGCCTAGGCCTACAATAGTACATATGTAGGCACTATACGTAATTCCATCCACAGACCATGCCGCCCCTGAAGTCCCGACAGATCGGACCTGGAGAGTGGGTCCGCACCCACTAACAGCCCCAGGGGGGCCGCACGTCGCAAGGCGCGCTCGCAGCAGGCTAGGGCAGACAATTTGACGCGTCTGCTGGAGCTTGTCGACGGCCAGCCCTCTCTCTCATGTCCTCTAGTTGATCCCCTCAGCAAAGGCAGCAGAGACGGCCGCGAGCAGGTTGTGCTCTGAACTGGCGGCATTCCATCCCCACCCATGGCGCCGTCGCTCTTCAGCCTCCCCGACGAGCTCGTCTTCACGGCTCTGTCGCAGTCCTTCCCCTGCCGCGACCCCCAGATCCGGGCCCTGGCCACGCTGTTATACGTGAGTCCTTCCGCCCTGCTCTCGCGACCCGCCGCCTCGCTCGAGCCAGACGACCCGGCCGTGTGCCTCTTTGTCTGGACGTGTCTGCTGATTCGGCTCTGCGCCATTGCAGCCACATGCCGCCCCTTGCCGCAACCTCGTCGTCCATGGCAGCGAAGCGACGGGCAAGAGCGTCGTGACCGAGGCCGTGCTCGAGCGCATGGCCGAGGACGGCGCCGACCTGGCCTACGCCATCGTCAGCTCCGCCGAGTGCGTCACCGGCCGCCACCTCCTCGAGACCGCCCTGGCCAAGGTGGCCGCCGCCTTGCGCTGGCCAGAACCCGCGGGCCGCTGCGAGAACCTCTCGCACCTGACCGTCCAGCTTGCCAAGATGATCAAGGCCGCCTCCGACGCTTCCGCCCAGGACCAGCCGACCGGGGCGACCAGTCCGGGTTGGCGCTTTGTTCTGGTGTTTGACGGCATCGACCGCCAGCGAGACGCTCCTCCAACAATGCTTCCGGCACTCGCCCGCCTTTCGGAAATAGTGAGCAGGGCCCGGCTTGGTCTTCACTCCAAAGCGCTTGTGCATCATGCTGACGATCTCATCCGCCCCCTTTTCCGTTTAGATACCAAACCTGTCCACTGTTTTCATCATGACCTGCCCAACACCCGGCTCGCTCAAAACAACAATGGTGCCGCACCTGCACTTCCCAAACTACACCAAGGCCGAGTTCATCGAGATACTGTCCGCCACCCCCCCGCCCCCCGTTCCTGGACTGGCTGCCGATGCCGCTGCAGACCTTTGGCCCCGGTTCGTCGGCCCCGTCTACGAATCTCTCGGGAGGGCCGCCGCCCGCACCCTCCCAGCCCTTCAGCAGGCCTGCTTCGCCCTCTGGCCGCGCTTTACCGCCCCTGTGCTTGCGGGAACTCACGGTCCGCGTGAGCTCACCAGGCTGCTGGTTGCCGCACGCACGCACCTGCAGGACGAGAAGATACTGGCCCCAGGCATAATATCCGCAGTGTACCAGCCGACGCAGGCGGCGGAGACAACACCCACCAACGGGGCTTTGCTCGCCAATGGTGCCAACAGCAACGCCTCCGACAAGCCCTCGGACGATGGCATCACCCCTGCCAAAACAAGGACAGCAGCGCTGGCAAGCACGGTCTCGGTCGGAGGCACCGCTTCCGTTCCGGAGCAGTCGACGGCAGCGGCAACAGACCTCTCTAGCTTGCTCCCGACCACGGCGCGCCTCCTGTTGGTATCGGCCTACCTGGCCTCCCACAACGCGACCAAGCACGACCTCACCCTTTTCTCGACCCACTACCACGGCCGGCGCCGGCGCCGTGGTGGCCTCTCGGGAGCCACCGGTGGGCCTCGGAGCAAGCACCGCAAGATCGCCCGCAGGCTGCTCGGCGCCCACGCCTTCGTTTTTGAGCGCATGCTTGCTATATACATCTCCCTGCGCAGCGAGTGGGCCGCGGGCGCCGGCCGGGACGTAGAGAAACATGTCAGAGGCGCTGGCAGCACTGTGGATTGTGACGTCGCAATGTCAGTTGCCACGCTTTCAAGCCTGCGCCTGCTCACCCGTGTCGGCGGAGGTGATCTGACAGATCACGGCGGCAGATGGAGGGCTAATGTTGGCTGGGATGTCATCCGTCCTCTGGGTCGGAGTATGGGCATCGAGGTTGAGGACTGGCTGATAGACTAGCCCAAGTGCGGTGAATTGGAAAACGTGATCCGTGTAGGGACTTGATCCAAACCATTCGGCAAACAGGAGACTGTCGGCATCTCGCAGAAGAGTGTGTCGATACGCTATTTGCCGGGTCAACAACCGGTAGATCAGCTACCCGCCCGTCTCCCCAACTACCTACCTATGGAAAGATGTTACTTTGCCATCCACGACACTGTAGAGACTTTGCTCTTTGCTTAAGAGCCGCAGAAAACATGCAAACACAGAGACATCGACATATCAACAAAACTGTTCGGACATCAGCCAAACAACAACAGAAGTAGCCAACACCAGCAACGACACAGTAGAATGACCAGCATGCAATATAGCGGGCAGAAACATGTCGAAGCACGAGGCAGCGATGAAAAGCAAGACTTTGATAGACTTCCCCAATAGGGAGCCAGAAGCAGGCTATCACAAGGAAGCAACCAGGACACGACTTAGAGAGCAAACCCAGGGAGAGAGGTGGCAGGGAACAATATCAGTTACGGTGGCATTAAGACTCTATGCTAGATACCGTTACCCTTCTTGGTTGACTACCTAGCCTAGATAGGATCAAAAGAAAGCCATCTGTCGGCTTGACAGATTGGTCTGACATCCTGCGAAGCTGTAGGAAGATGAAAAAGAGAAAGAAGAGCAAAAGAGAAGAAACACCTTGGTCAAGCACTCGACTCTGTTGCTTCGTCCAGACAAATTGAGAAAAGAGTAAAGGCTGTTTGCTTAAAAGCCCCGGGATCTGCCCAGACAGAAAAGAAATGTGATGTATCGCTGCCAACTAGGCAGATGTTTTTTTCATGCTTTTCTTTTTCAATTTTTTTTCTTCTCTTTTTTCCCCCGGTTTCCTGGTGCCTACTTGGCAACCCGTCAGCCCATGTAGCCGAACAGACCTTTGTTCGCTACTTGGTATAATCAAACAGGAGAGCGAAGCGGCTTGTTTCGTAGTGACATGATTGAAAAGGGCGAGCCCACATAAAGTCGTGCGCTCTTCGACATGGCGGCAGGCTCTAGTAAGAAGAGCCAGACTCGAACGAGTCGCCGTTGATAGGGTCCTCAACGAGGAACATGTCAGTGAACTGCGATGTCTCAAACTGGCCAATGATATCGTCGTCGTTGTCGCCCTTGTCACCGTTCTCTTCATTCTCGTCGTACTCTTCCGTGTACTCGCGGTCCTTTGAAGCCGCGATTTTCAAGGTTAGAATCAGCCGAGAAAAAAAACGAGACTCCAAATTGTAGGAAAGGAGGTAATGGGCTGAGGGCGAAATTGCCTGCACAACTAACCTCCGGGCTCTCCTCGTCCTCGTCGGAGTACTCATCCTCATCCTCGTTCTCATTCTCGTCCTCATCATCCTCGATGACGAATCCGCCCGCATGATGGGCCATGTGCTGCTCAAAGTCGCCATCTTGCTGCACATTGCTGACCATGCCGTGCTCGTCCGAGTCGTCCTGGTTGCCATGAGCTGCATGGATGCTTGCATAGTTGTCGTCATCAATCTCGCCCTCTGCATCCTGCTCCATGTCCTCGCCGCCAGAGCTCTCGATCGACTGGGCAATCGCCTGTGTCGCCTTCGCAGCGGCAGCGCGGCGCGGCTTGTTCTTGCGGGTGGCGATGGGACGGTACTCGTTGACCGCCTCGTCCTCGTCCTCTATTTTGATCCTCTTGGGCGACTCAGCAGGGCCGGCGGCGGCGGCGGCGGCACGCTTCTTGCCGGATCGCTTGTTGGAGGGAGCAGTGGCGTCGGCTCCCAGGACCGAGATCTCAACCGGTGTCTTAGTCCGGGAAGACGCGTTGCCGATGCCCTGGACAAAATCGACCGCATCCGGAAGGTTGAACTTCCGGTGGGGCAGATGCTCAGAGTAACTGACATTTCGGACCACAAAAGGTTCGCCATGCTCATCGGCCCTCACTTGGCCGCGAACAGTATGGTCGCACAGAGCCTTCTGGCCGGGCTTCGGAATAGGGGGTGGGACCAAGTGACCCTCGGCGATCAGCTGCGGGCGAAGCCTGCAGAAGGCCTGCTGAAGGGCTCCCGGGGTCGAGCCCGGATGCAGACGATGGGCGACGTGGTCCCACGGAAGCTCGATTGAATGACGGTAGCACTCGTAGTTGATGTGCAGAACGAGCATCTCGTACATTCTTGGATCTGGTAGCTGTCAGCATACATGTAATTCCAAACCAACAAAAACCATGGCCGACGTGGATGGGGATGAAATGTGCACTAAGCGGGTGCTTACGCTTCCAGGAGATCAGACTCCGGCCTTCCTGGCGGCCGTTGCGCGCCCTCTCCTCCTCGTTGGGGGGAATGTGGGTATACTTGCGGTTCTGGGCCTTGGCCTTCTTGCGCGCACTCGCATTGCCGCCCGCGATTCTGGCTCCAGATGAAGCATGGCCGGCGGTTGCCTTGAAGGTGCCCGGCTTCTCCCTGGCCTGGCTTGGTCCCGCCTCTGGCTCCGGCGAGACAGGAGTCGGGGCTGCGGTGAGGCGTCGAGGAGTCGCCTTCTTCTTGACTACGCCGTCATTGCGCGTCTTGGGCGACTGTGGGACCTGCCCCTGGCCCCTTGGCAGCTTGTTGGCGCGGCCCTGGGGCGCGAAGCTCTTATTGGGGGACACCATGGCGAAAGAGCAACTTTGTTTGCTCAAGCTGCAGTATGAGCGGCCTGATCCGATGATTGGAAAAGACAAGCGCAGAACGAGATAGTCAGTAAAGGTGTCGACCGAGGTGGCAGAGGAGTGCGAGTGCAGTATAGAGAGCCGCAAATAAAAGGAGAAGGGCCAATGGAAAGCTGCAGCGCGAAGATTTGAAGAACCCAAGGCGAGACGCGTTGACGAGGATGCTCAGGTACAATATGGTGAATAAAATGACGAAAATGGCTGCAGGGTGAAGCGAATGCCTCAAAGCGGGATTGAAAAGTCCGAAAAGACCCAGAAGAGGGATTCAGAGAAAGGTGCTGTGTCGGGAACTCTCCTGGCAAGGCAGCGTGCCTCTACCTAGCGAGAGAGGAAGGGCTGGGTAGATATAGACTGGAGAATGTCCCTATCCAGACCGAGATTGGGAGAGGTAGTTGAGCTTTGAGGGCTGGATCACGAGTTTTCCATGCGAGTCGAGAGTTGAGTCGGATGTTGGGGTGACAGAAAGGCAGGGAGAGTGGACTGACAAAGATCTCTGTACTCGACGAGCAAGCGACTTGAGGTTGGAGATTGTATGCGAGCAGATGCAAAGTTGAGCGCAAGCGGGCAGACCAGTCTTGTGCTGCAGTGTGCAACTCTAAAGAAGAGGGAGAATAGAGAAGAAGATGAAGAGGTGGAGGAAAGAACGGGAAAGAAACAGCAGGAGGGGAGGAGGAGGTTTTTAAGGATACCAAACGCGAAAAGTGCTCTGGAAACGCGTTCTGCCAGCCCTATCGGCGCGTGCTCGAGGTGGGGCCTTGGCACTCGCCTTACTTAGCAGATGCTGAATACACAGTAAGAACAATAGGAACGCCCTGGGAAGAGCGGAAGAGGCGCGCAGAGACGCGCAGAGAAGCCCAGTGCGAACCGATGGCCGCATCCACCTAGCAGACCAACCAGTATGCGGCGTGCCCTCCCCCTCTTCTGCACTACCACTTGCGCTGCGGGAGGGAAGGAGGCACCGGGCTGTGTAGCTTCCCATGGCGGTATGAGATTATTATTATGAGCATCGAGACGAGTCCACATCAGCCCCAGCAGTTTTTGTCCACTGAGGCGAGGTGCAGTCCCGCAAGGGCCATCAAAAAGACAGACCGGAATGCTACATGTAGCTAACGGGCAAGAGAGACCGTACTGAGTAGACCTTGAGCAGCTAGCAGATGGAACGGGCAGGTGCACGACAGCAAAAAGTGACCCGTGAACATGGAAAGATTCCCACACTGGACCTAGTGATAGACCCAGATCACCGGAGGCGGCATAGCGAGAAGCCTGTTCCTTGAGTGTCCAGATCACCAAGCAACAAGCCCCAGCATGCTGCGAAAGCAGAGATTTAAACCCGGTCACGCTTGTGCATTTTTGTTATGCCCTAACTTTTGAGCACATGATTTTCCCAGCCGCACAACTACTTGGAATGTGGTTATAAGAAGACTTAGGAGATGTTATCTGTAGGAACAGTACGAGAACATAAAAGAGAGAGAAACAGAGAGACAGAAGAAACAACTTGGTAAGATCCACCCAGGACGCTCATCCTGGAAGCATCAGAATCTAAAGCCTATCCCCTCAGTTCAATCCATATTAATTAGCACCAGTTCCGCAGCTCCTCCTACCAGAGACCCAACTATGAAGCCTGGATGTAGAAAAAACCATCACCGCGTCCACTCGGATCTGACATGACAAGAATCTGCATGCCTGGGCTGATACTGAGAGCTTCGAACTATCGATGACTCGTCGAGAAAAATCATGGGCATCGACTGCATTGGTGAAGGCGGGGGCTGCGCAGCGGCCACAACCCTCTCCTTACCGAGCCCCTTAATTTTCTTGGCCACCTTGTGGACAAGACGCCCCCAACCAAACGGCCTCATCTCACATTGCTGTGGGCGACATGGAGAAGGATGGTCACGATGGGAGCTAGGTTTGCTGGGGAAAAGTCTCGATGTGCTCCGGCTGTCCTCTGACAGGCGCATCGATTGTTCGACACTTTGCTGGATCATGCTGGGTAGGCTGCTGTGGATAAAAGCGCCCATTTCCCCAACCTTGGTGTTTAGGTCGCTGATCTGTCCGATGAGATTGTTGTGCAAATTTTGGGCTTCGCGACTCAAAAGATTGAATCGGGCCTCCATCATCTCTGGGTCATGAGCACTGGAAATGGACTCCTTGAGCGAATTTATGGTATCTTGGACGCTCCGCAGGTCGTGCCTAGTCGCGCTCAGATCCTTTTTGGTTGCGATGCTTGTCATGTCGTTCTTGGTGACAGCGTGTGTGTTGTGCATAAGAGCAGTCTGCATGATGCGGTACAGTCGCTCCTCCTCCTGAGCAGAACGAATGCAAGCATCGACTTGCCGAAGGGCACGTTGGCGCTCTAGACGCTCTTGGAGCTCAGCGTCACGCTCACGGATATCCCGCGTCAAGGTGACCAGGAGAACAGAAGCTTGGGCCTTGTTGTTGCTCTCGGCGGCGTCGCGCAGCTCCAGGAGACGGCGGTAGTCGTCGACAGTTGCTTGCGAGTTGTAGTTGAGGAACTTGGTGGCTGGGAACTCGCCAGAGCGATGTGCAAGATCGAGCTCGTCGGCCATGGCGCGGATCTCCTTTGTTGAGTAGAGAATGTCGTTGCCGAAGATGGTGGTGGACGAGCCCGAATCCCAGCCGTTGTCACTACTGGAAGACTTGCGCGACGAACAGGGGGAGTTGCCGCCGCGAGGCGAGTATTCATGGCCCAGAGAGCCAGCAATTTTGGTGTGGATGGAGAGCTGGCTGGCGGGAGACTGTCCCTGGGCAGCGGGATTGCTCTCAAGCTCGACGCGCATGGCGTGAGGGGTGGCACGGTGGTCATCCATGGCTTCTCTGGCGGGTGTCGCAAAAAGATCACTTGATACGGCGAGGATTCTATGCGCCTGAGTTAGCTAGAGAAAGCTTACTGGAAAAGGCCTGATGTAAGTACCTACCTTGGAAGTTGGAAAGGGGGCACTTTGGAAAGATCGCGAAGACACTTGTCGACGAGGTAGTCGGGCGCTTGTGTGCGAGACGCTAGAGCAGCTGTGATGATACGAAGAAAAGCGCGGGAGAGTCGACGGGTTGAGTTGTTGTCGGAGAGAAACGATCTGGATCTGGACTGGCTTGAGGATCCCATCTTTGAGGATGTGGCCGCCAGCAGGGGCAACCAGCCTCTTCAAAAAGAAAATGCACAATCGTCAATACCGGCTCAATAGCGCATGCGAGTCTCTATTGTTCGACACGAACAATAAGGCCCTCTCACAATAATAAGAATAAGAACACAGGGCCCACTCTCTGTCGGCGGGTCCTGCCCCCCTCCTAGCCTCTTTTTTGAGGCTCGAGTCACTGCTAGTGGCACATTGATGGCCAAGACCTGCAGCAGCAGCAGCAGCAACCAACAATGCGTTAGCGGTGGATGTGTTTTCACTGCATCAACAGACCCTTCGCAGATGAGCACCTTGTTCGGGATTGGAATCGCGGCAGTGGTCAAATCGCCCAGACAATGCGAGCAGCACGGCAGCTCGACGAGCACACGCTAGAAGGACCAGGTCGGAAAGTTGGGAATCCCAGCCGTGTTCAAAAGACAATGGCGGGGAGTCGGATTAAAAAGAACAGCTGCAGAGTCTGTCGTATGCCAGGTATACGTTTTTTTTTCGTCTTGATCTTTTTTTGTTCCTCACCCCAGCGGAGTAGCAGGGAGGAGGAAGGCGGTCGTGTTAGCCATGGTCAGTGCTTGGTCCCACTTCCAGTTCCACAAAGAGTCCGCTGTCGTTGAGTTAAGGTGTGGTCTTGGCTGGCGTCATGCACGAAATAGTCGAGTGGCGTGCTTTGGGTCCCGCCCCGACGCAGGCACCAGCGGGAGAACTTTTGAAGAATCCACATGTCCCCAAGTATGGACGCTCTGCCGCCGTTGATCCCACGAGCCCGCAAAATGGCGGCATCAACTCCCGTTCGTAAAGATCAGTCGTCGCTTTATTGGAGACCCCGCCCATCTAGGAGTCTTACTCCCAAAAGAAACATCAAGATCGAATGAGGCCCAGGATCACGTGGCAACTTTCCCATGCACGAGTGATGATTTAACTGCAGCCCAAATTTGGTCGCTTGGTGTTGCAACTGCGCAGATATGCCTAATTGCTACTCAGCTACCTATCTCATTGGATTTATGGGGAAATTCCTGAAGAGTCCCAGCCCGTAGAAGTCATGATTTTGAAAGGTCCCCCACAGGAACCGGGATTCTCGCTAGGGGTTTATATCTCCATCGTTTTGGTGCGGGCTTGAACGGGGCGGGGATGTTTTCTTGGTCCTAGTCGGCCTTTGATGCCCCAAGCATCTTTATGCTACACAGCGAGCTTTGATCCATTCTAGACAGTCATTTTGGCCTTGTGTGAGCAATTTGTGAGAGATCCAAAGGCAAGGGCCGGGGAAACAGCTGGACTCACTCTCTGTTCACTCATTGCCACTACCATTGGCGTCGTGATCGATGGGATCCTGCTTGACTTCGATCTCATCCTTGATCTTCCGGGCAACTTTCGCCTCGGGCTTTTCATCATTGTCGTCATCGACATCGTTGGTGGCACCTTTGCGCTTGCGGCCTCTGGAAGGAGCAGAGGCGGCTGCCTTTGCCTTTCCCTTGCCCTTGGGGGTGGCCATGGGAGTAGCCGGAGCACTCGGAGCGCCGTCCTCGCCAGCACCGGGGCCGGAATTGCCTGCTGAAGAAGGCCAGGCGTTGTGAGCCTTGAGTAGGCGCTCATACCTCTTGGCGCTGTAACATTGATTCCAGGGCATGCCCGTTGTTGGTCAGAATGGAATTTCTGCGATTAACCCATAACTCTGAGGGCTTTGTGGCGCTTTTACTCACGCGGCAGCCTTGGAGGCCACGCCAAGCTCGGCGGCGACGGCGGCGAAGTCGACCTAGATTGTTCCAAAACCTGCGTTAACCGGTGCATGCAATGGAGATGTGCAGTATGCGCCGGCCTGGTCCTCTTACCTTGCCTGGGGCTGTGCAGTGCTTAATGCATGTCACCAAGAACTGCACCTGCTGGCTGGCGTCGTTTGGGGCCATCTTGGCTGTGTCGAGGCGGCGGCGGCTGTCCTGGGCTGGGATTGTCTGAGAAGGGAGGATGGAAGAATGTGTGGTGAGTAGAGTGTGTAGCTGGCTGCTCTTGTGTGATATAAGAATCAAGACAGGAGGGCGAGGAGACGAAGAACTTAAATATCATCGGCTCGACAGCTTGTATGGCATGGGCTGTTGTTTTGGATGAACTGGGCCCCGAGCTGATTGGCACAAGTAAGCACAATTGTGAAGAACCTGCCCACTTGGCCCTGGGATACCAGCTGAAATGCAGCACATGGAACTTTAGGAAGGCACGCCTGGTGCCGACCCTACCTGGGTGCCTTCGGATATCTAAGCGCAGGCAAGAGAGCCGTGTATGGTCTGATTTCACGGCATCTAACGGCACTTCAAAGTACTTTCCATAACCAAGGCTCCCGCAGACTCAGCCAACCCATCTTCATTTCACTGCCTATCTGCAGAACTTCCTACACCTCAACGATAGGAAAGTATATTGTTACTCTTTTCAACTGCCTTCAGCAACTAATTGAAGGCAAGCCCATCGGCCCAGCTCTTCCATCGTCGCCAAAAGAAAACGACCATCATGCCTCCCCGCACGTCGACATGGACAGGTGATGCCGAGAAAGATCTCATCATGGCGCTCTGGTACTCCAACTCGGACGAGCAGGTAAAGGTGGACTGGCCCAAAGCCGTCTCCATCATGGAAGCCTGGGGCCACGCATTCACTACAGATGCCCTCAAGTAAGTTGAGTAGCCTAGAAGTTGCTCGTTTTATTTTCTTTTCTTTTTTGCCCCTCGCGGCTCCTGGCACTTGGTATGGCGACGACCGCCTTATTGACTCACTTTGCTGCCAGGAGTCGGTGGTCCAAGACAATCTTGAAAGAGTACAAGACCAAGCGAGCGTCGGCCGAGGCTGCGACGGCTGGCTCTTGCGGAAAGCGAAAGCGTGTCGATGACGAGAACTCGCCTCCGCCGACTCCGAAGCGCTCGAGTGCTGCTGGTCTTCAGACGCCAACCAAAGTGACGAAGAGAGCCAAGCCTTCTGGCAATTTCGAGACTATCGAGCCAGAGACTGTCGGAGTTCCTGTTGGCCCTCGCTACTCTCAGTCCCCGGAGCCTAGTCCGACAACGCGGATCCGTCGATCGAATCCCAGTCGCTCTGCCACAAAGTTAGAGTCGTATAAGGAGTCGTCGTCCGGCGACGATACTTTGGGAAGCAACAGCGATGTCGTCGCCTGAACCACCCACCCACTGTGAGGGTCATCCTTATCACATCATCGTCTGCTGTTCCGCCTTATACTTGAGAGCATGTGAGTGCCCAACCACTGCATAGAATTCGGGACATTTCACCTTGTCACGACATTGCAGGAACAACCAACAACGTAAAGAACTACGTCTTTTGAACTTTGTCATTTTTAACCAGTCGCCTTAGCGACAAAAAAGTTGCCCTCATCTTCCAGCGCACTGTATTCTCTTCTCACACTCTGCTGCCATCAGCAGAATGACTTGTCTAGTCTTCTCACTGTCACTCTCTCGGAAGGACAGTCATCCTCGCTCGAGTCAAAACGCCCAGCTTGGTGGCCGTCCGGATGAACAAAGGATGGGATATCTACAGTTGTATTGCGTACTCTTTTCCTTCTGCCATCAGAGGCGCCTCGGGTATTCCGCTGTATTCTCTCCATGTGTTCATATTTCCAAGCTGTCTGCCCATGTCTTTATCCTTCACCGCTGCCAGTCACGAATCATTGGTGGATAGACCGACTGGTTAGCTTTGACGTCTTGATGTAGATAGTTGCTCTGTTTGCGCTGTTTTCTATCCTTGAAAGAGAGAAAATATCAGAGAGGAGCATGATGGGCTGTAACGAGGTGCTGTCTTTAGGTGGAAATCTAATTTACCTGCGCAGTTCTGTGATTCTGTTTCCGACTGCCAGCCCCATACAGTAGGACAGATGCGTAAATGGAGCGAAAGGCGAGGGCTTTTGACCTTGAGGGCACGTCCATCTTGTCGGCACTGCTTCAAGCTTCAGTCAGTTTGTGAATTGATCGCATGTCTCTTGGCTCCATGGGGAATGATTATCTACCGCTGTAGATTTGGTACAGAGTGGACGAGCATGCCAGAAAATGCTCCCGCCTAGACTCGCATCTAATAAAACAACGTCAGAACGGGATGCTGAAAAAAGGGCCGATTTTTTCTTAGGCCTCCCAGGGACCGCTCTGCTGGAGTTTAAAAACCTGCCATTTCATGGACCCAGAGTCCACAGGCAACAGAATAGCCTGCAAGCAAATAGGTTATGTGAGACGAGACGGGAGGACACGGCTACTTCACAAGAAGATGGAATCGGAATCTCCGCAAGAGGGCAATCAAGAGAGGTGTGGTGAGCTCTAATGCTCGAACCGTGAGGCGAGCTCGGGCTCCTCATCAGCCTTGAGCATTCCTGAGGGGAACATAGGGTGGGCGTCATCATCGTCCTCGTCCTTCACACGACTCATGGCATCCTCAAAGTGCGTGGTGGCGGAGGCGAGCTTGGCCAGCTCGGCTGCTTGATGAAGATCCTCTTCGTCATAGTTAGCTGCAGCGTTGGCTTGACCGTCGTCGTCGCCGTCGCCACTGCCGTTGGCACCTTTGGCCTTGGACTTGCGCGGCGTCTTGCGGACACGCGACCGCGGGGGCTTGGAGCCGCTGGCCTCTCCCGAGTCCTTGGTCTTCTTCGGGGTCGGGGCTGCCGCGAAGCCAAGCTTCTGCTTGATTTGGCGGAAGCGAGCCTTTTAGGTGAGCATCGGTCAGCAGGGTGCACCGGATGACGAGACGACGAGCAAGACAGAACCAGGATACGGAGAGCTTACGTTAGCTGTCGCGCCGTTCTTGAAGTTAGCCTCCTGCGCGACGGCATCCCAGTCAACCTCGGGCTTATTTTTGAGATGCTTGAGGATGTACAGGAAGAAGTAAGCCTCTTGCGGAGTCGGGTCTGTCTTCTTGGGGCCCGGGCTCTCGAGCGCCTCACGCGCGCCACCTCCCTTCTTGGGTGTCTCGGGAGCCATCATTGATCTCTGTTGGCCAAGGCTGTGAGATTAGTCTGAGCTTGACTTCCAGGCCGGGTATATGCAAAGATCATCTTTAGTTACCTGTATGAGTTGTGTTCGTGAGGTTGACCGGATGGAGGATGTCCAGAATCGAGCCAGATGTTTGATGGCGGGGAGGCCGTGGCGAGTGGGAGATGAGCGGTTAGGAAAGATTTTTATTTGGGTATCAGACAGCCCAGTGGAAAACAATGAGTGCAGTTATGGGTCTGGATGAAAAGCTGCTGCTGCAGTTCGTCCCAACTCTGCACGAAGTTTAAAAAAAATTGGTTGGCTGCGTAATGTCGGAAGTGCCTAAAGACTGCCGTTGGCTGTCCAGTATCAGAAAGGGTGGGGTGGTAGTGAAAAGAAGGGACCGGAAATGGATGGACTCCAGGTGGCTACCTTCCTACCTAGTCAGGAAGGTGCTTGGCTATAGAGAGAACCGGAGCTGTACAGGAAGGTGCTTTGGACGGTCTCTGGCCTCGCAGCCCTATATGCGTGGCTCAAACTGAGCCATGTATTCTTGGGAGACAGATGTGCTTGTTTGAGTCGGCATATTTGGAAGTGTTTCTATCCTCGAGCTTGCAAGGAACAAGAAGCATTGGGGGCCAAACAGAGAAGAGCCTAGACATGAATTCTTCTAGCCAGGTGTCGAAACCAACGACCGGTTGCCTCCATGCCTGGCTGGGCACGCTGCAGACAAACTTGCGGAGTGAGCCGAGAAAACAGCCACGAACCCACATCACAGTACGCACTCGTACAACTTGCCATCCTGAGCATTTCGGTACCAATGAGCCAATGTTTCCGTCCCGAGTGCTGTGAAAAAGCTAGTTGCAGCACCACATCAATAAAAAGTTGAGCAGCCAAGCAATACTGGCCATGGGGCTGACAGCGACGAGTAAAACCAACACGAACGTATCATATCATATGAGCAGGTACCTAGATAGGTAGAGAGCAAGTGCCCGCTGAATCGTACATGTTTATCCCAGAAAATTGGTTTTGATCTAGACCAACCCGAAGCCGACAGAAATGAGAAGTCCGCGAAAAGCAGACAGGAACAAATGCGACAGGCGTTTGTACCCCAAACACCCCAAAATTGAACCCGAGATAGTGATGGAAAAGCGTATTGGAAATGCAAAAGAGACATACAAGTGGCAGAAATGCCACTCGGATAGACAGGACGTCTTGCACAGCAAGCCGGATTAGATTAGATGTTGTCGGAAAAAGACCCTGAATAAAGCGCCCAGTATTCTTGTGCCTTCTTCCGCCTCAGACGGCATGGAATTGACTGTCCCATGCTTCCTGCTTCACGCCGGCGTGACTGTGATCAGAGTCCATGACGGCCGAAGGAACGCAGAGGCCCTGGTGGTGGTAGGGGCGGTGTTGTTCCTGTGGACTAGGGTGCTCAGGGAAGTTCATAGAGTAGCTGTCCAGCTCGTAAGCCATCCCAAAGGTAGCATATGTGGGGCTGTGGTGTTGCCATATGCCATGGTCGTTGCTGGTACCACAGTGTCCCGGAGCTGGGAAGTCGAACGGTTCTGGGTGCAGGACATCGCTGACCGGACTGCCCGCATAGCCCTGTGGCGCCATGATGACATCGGTGTCGCTGCAAGGGGTCATGAGTCGGTTCTGGAACTGGACACGGCTGTCGGGGAGTGTTCCTATTGCCATCGGCGGCGGTGAACAAGCGCTGACTTGGCTGTCTTGCACAAGAGATTTGGTCTCTTGCTTGACATTGATCGATATAGAACGTGGGGGAGCTTGGTCTGCAACCCTTTCTTCCCGAGTCTCGCGCGAAACTTCCAAGCTCTCGTCCCTCTTGACCTTGTCAAGCTTTGCGTCCTTATCCTTTTTGCTCTTGGTGACACGTGAGCTGCCGCCCGTGCGGTTCCGGCGCTGGGGCTCGATTCCGAGCATCGAGGAACGGAAGCGACTGTATCGCATTCTCGCAGCGTGGCCGTTTGTGATTGGTTGAAGAAGTACAGGGTCTGAGGCGACCTTATTCCAGTCGATCTGTTGGGATTTCACGTCAGTTTATAAAAGCCAGCCCAATACACGCAGTTTAGCCCTCGGTAGCTTACATCCTTGAGACACTTCTGCCGCAGGATTGCGAATAGGAACCTGGCCATGGCGTTGTCTGCGTTGGCGGCCATGACTGATATTGCTGCAGTCTGTAGCCCAAATACGAGTACACCTCGCAAGCAGCAAGGCCCTGCAGGTGTTTTACGTACGAGGATGTAGATGCGACTATCGCATGGGCAATAGGGGATGCTGGCGGAAGATTGAGAGAGATAAGGTGATGGATGGGTTGATCAAGCCTAAGGCGGCGGTAAAACGGAAACGATGGCGGAGGGAGAGATCAAAAGAACAAGCAGGATACCGAGGGAGGCAGACACTTGAGTAGATATGACCGGTGCTACGGCTGGAAGGATGGGGGGACGCCCGAAAGATATGTGCCCTTCTTTCTTGCTTTCCAGTGCGGTGGCACACAGTGCTGGAGGAAAGCTGTGACTAGGCCAAGGAGAGGCTCTCGCACTAGGATCCAAGGCAATGGAGGGACGGGAGCGCGGGCCCGGAGCCGCCGGATGGGGCAGTCTGTATGCTTGCGACGAGGGCAGAGCTGGTCCGGTGGAGCAATGACCAGACAGCAGGAGCCCAACTGCATGCGCCTTGCGCGCACTCTAAATCGAGCCGTTCGCCTGGTGCCGCGGACGAGGCCCGCCGAGATCCCAATTCACAGGTAGGGCGTGCGGGCGAGCATGTGGACCAAGACAGGCGGTAAGGGAGGGACAGACGAGAAGGAGCAGCCCGCTCGAGCCGTCTTGCAGCGTCATTGTATACTCGACGAGGGCCGGCTTGGTTGTCCAGGCAGCCGGCGCAAGATGTGAGTGGCGACAGTGTGCGACGCTTGTGCCTGGCAGCAAGTCGCCATCGCACCCCCTCCAGGGGAAAGCCAGACACGAGCGCTGGCAGAGCGAAAGGACCGATGTGATGGAGGTGGGGTGAGCAAGTGGGCGACGCGCAGCCCGCGTAAAGTGGTCCGCGACACACCCCTGTCGCCACTTACGCACGCCCCTTTCCCGTTCTGTGCCTACCTCCTCCAGCCCCGGACGGCCGCCCACCCACAGCCCAACCGCCGAGGGCTCTCCTGGCAGACCCCCACACGCAGTCCATTGCTTTCTATCTAGGTCGGCGCGAGGGATGCCTGTGGTGCGACAGACGTCGGGTGCACGCAAACGAATGAGCCACAAGACTGCGACCGAGACGTGAGCAAGAGCGAGAGGGGGAAGAGACCGGATGGAAGTGCCGATGAGCAAGCAGCGCAACGGGCGCCGCCCAAACGCCCGCCTTCCAATGAAAGACGGCGAGGCTTGTGAGGGATGATTGCGCGGAGCCGGTAGCTTGAAACAAGTGACTCATTCGAGTCATCGTGGATGCATCGTGCACAAGGGGGCCTGTCTGGAATGCGGAGGCTGGGCCGCAGTCTGGTGCGCTTTGGTTGGGACTGGACGGGGGGAAAGAGGGAAAAGGAAAAAAAAAGGGGGTTGGCGGGCCCAGACGCGACACTGTGCGCCGTCAGCTGCGTCGAAATCCTGGCGCAACGCGATATTGGCACCAAAGCACATGATCTAGTGCAGGGGGTTTAAGTGGGTGGGCCCACGGGTGCCTGAAAATGCGCCCTGCTTGCTGCCTTGGTGCCTCGGCTGAGGGCATACCAGACTGTTGCCACGCCGGTCGAGACCTGCGGTGGATGGGTCCCATGGCGCCACTAGTCTTGATTTGTATCGTATGCCGTGTCGCTGCTGCCTCGAATCTTAGGCCACTAAGGCGTGCGTGCTCACAGGCAAGGAGTCAGCAGCGGCACGTGATGGCGCGATCCGTGCACGGGCCACCTCGTCGCAGCGCCCGCTGTCCGTTGAACCCCCCTCGCTCGCGGCAGCGGCAGCATCTGGCGGCGTCCTCAGCTCCGTTCACCCTCTACCAGATCCCTTACCAATTTTCAGCAGCACGTGGTGGACGACTCAATCGGCCGTCTCCATAGCCTCGCCCAACGCCCTCGGCAGGACCGCGCAGCAAGATGAACAAGAACTGGAACGACAGGGCCGACAAGGACCTGTTCTTTACTATCCTGTCGGTCAAGAACATCGGCGTCATCAGCGGCTCCGAATGGACCACAATTGGCAACCATATGCGCAGTCTGGGCTACGGGTTCACCAACGAGGGATGTCGGTAAGTGCTGTTACCGCGCCTGGTATCTCTGTCTTCCCTCCCCTGCCAGCGCCCTGGACCGTTTACCCACCTTGCCCGCCGCTTGTCCACGCACGCACCCTCGTACTGCTTTCTACTGCTTGGACTTTCTGGATCTGCCCTGCGACGGCCAGCACATCCGCGCTGCGCATTGCCGGCTGCAAATAGACATTTGTTTTCTCGGATTTTTCGTCTGCTGTTTGCTCCTTTTGGTGTCGGGTATCTGTCACATGTCTACGCCCCAAACCGATGCAGTCTTCTCTCTTTTTCTCGCCCCTTTTTTTTTCATTTTTTCTTCTTTTCATTTTTTTTCTTTTTCAATCCGCCAGTGCGGCCCGCAGTCTTTATTTATTGAGTACCTAGCTACCATTTGATAGCGCTGGTTTCTTGCATCACCATCTCCAAGCAAGATTGTGGCCCCCCTTTGGGGGAAGCCAGCCAACACCATCCTCAAATGATGATGTGACAAAGAAAAAGGAGAAAAAGAAAAAAAATCTTGCAGCCTTATTCAGTTCGCATCCATGCATGCTCCCAGCCCCTGCTCCTCTCAACACTGCTGACGCCACAGCCTGTCCTGCCACACAGTCAACATTTTCAGGGGCTGCGGCGGGCCCAGAACAAGGCGGACTCCAACGGCTTAGGTGACAATAGTCCTCGCAGGGTCGACCCGACTCTGAACCCCATAACCCGCCGCCCAGGACCCGGTCGAGGGAGGCCCCGGAAGCTGCCCGGCCAGCAGACGGAAGACCCCGAACAGGCCCTTGCAGCGGTTCAGCCGGAGCTGGAAACACCTCTGACTCCCGTGGTGCCGGGTCCACCACCCCCGGGCCCGCCTCCGGCACCAATGATGGCGACTCTGCACCATGATGTCCTAGACTTTGTTCCCACCGGTGACCCCACCGACGAACACGAGGTGAAGAGGCCGAGGCTGGATGACGGCACCGATCACGTTCTGGAGGAGGACGAGGCTGTTGTTCTCAGCGCATTGGCTGCCGCCAACAATCAAGCGGCGGTCGATCACTATGCACAGGAGTGAGTCAGCCTTGGCCGCCAGAGCGGCGTGGGTGCTCTAGGCTAGCTTCGCTAACACACCAGTCAATATTGATAGATTCGGCTATGGGGAGGCCTAATTGCTACCCATGACACTGCCGATGTCCAGCAATCCCGCCTGCTCCTTGATCTGGGCTTCTCAAGCGAGGATATTCTCGGATATAGTATAGTTTGTTGTCCAGTCTCCTTGGCCGAATGCTGCCGTCATGTGCAGTGGAGTCAGGGATCACAGTGAGAACCGCAGTTCTGGAAGCTCAATCCCCTGGTTGTTTCCCACGCCCACTCAGGTCCGAATGTTAACGGCCCCCTGTTTTTTCCCCCGCGGACCTAGTTCTTGTTTCTTTCGCTGGGAGTTATAAGGAGTAAAGGGTAACAGGCTTCAGGTGCCGCAAGATGTGTTTACTTTTTGGTGGCTTTCTTGGGCTTTTCGTGTTTTGTTTTATTGTTTTGTTGGTCTTTGGAGTCGCCAGTTTTCGCAATATCGATATCGGTCCATGAATATGGCGTTCAAAGGAAAACTCGCAGAGACAACACTCTGATCACAGAGTCTTTATTTTTCATTTGACCATTGCCCCGAGCTCCTTCCGCTAAATCGTTTGAATGAGTACTTACCCGAACCCCCTAAGTCTGGTGCAAGAGGAAGTGATCCGTTTACATGGTTTGGTCAATGTCAGGTGGGTTGGTGGCCATCACTAGGCACCTACCCACCTAGATAGGTAGGTGGGTAGGTATCGCTTGCTCCGAAAATCATACTGCCTGGTATAGTGTCTCTGCTGCCATGGAACCTTCGTGCTGGTACCTTCCTAGATCAGGCATTTGGCCGCACGCTTGATCCTCTCTGCTGTCAACAAATAACGTTCCTGTCACGCAATCCAACTTTCAAAACAAAACAGTCGCTACTTTTTCCTACCACGTCCCATCGCCCTCTCAGAAGCCCTCGGAGCAATCCCTTTTATCTTCCCACCCGGAGCTTACACAAGTTATCTACACGTCGTCTAGACAAGAAATTGCACCGCACTCTGAAATGCCTACCAAATGGGACGACAAGGCGTTGGCGTGTCTCTGCACTTCCATCTTCACCGTTTTAGGCACTGAGAGCCTGACACAGGCGCACAAAGACAGCGTTGTCTCCATGATGAACCAGAACGGCTTTCCAGACATCACCTGGAATGGAATCCGGTAGGTGGTCTTGATGCTAGTTGCCGAAGAGGTGGCGCCACGTTTCGTTTTCTGTTTGCCCCCAAACATCTTCCAGTCGAACGTATGCCCTTGTAATTACTCCTCCCCCTTACACTCCCCTCGCATCCGGGCCAAGGCCCTCACCTCCGTCTCGCACAACCCCACGCATCTCCTCTTTCATAATTCTCGCACATAATACTCCAGCCACAGCAACCCCATCGACAAGCGCCCTGCGCAGATCCTCAAACATGCCGCGCTTCGAGGATATAAAGGGCGACCTCATAGAGGCGTTCTATCTTCTGAACCCGCCCAGCAAAGAGCAACAGACCAAGATCGTTGAGTTCCTGCGGACCAGAGGACACGACATGACGTGGGATGCTATACGGTGCGCTCCTGCCTTGTTTGATTTTTCTTCTTCATCCCCGTATTCATCTTGCGCCTGGCTTTGTGTTTTCTCGCCACATTCGCATCGGCAAACAAAACAGCCAGCAGTATCCCCAAAGCTCCTTCATATTCCCCACGTACCTTTTCATGCCCGTGGCCTACCGCCTATCTTCGTTTTACGCGCACACAATGCCATCTGCGGGAACCTTCAAGCAAAACTGGGACGCCCCTGGCCTCCACGAGGATATGCTGCGAGCGATGCTTGTCCGGGGCTTACTGAGCTCCGATGATTTGAACACGGTCTTGCAGGAAATGCATTCCTACGGATACCGCTTCACCCGGCGTGCTTTGGAGTAATTACCACATACTCTGCCTACTTATGACAGCCAAACCCCTCACCTCGCGCTCACATCCTCATCACCACCTCTGCCGCACCTTCTAGTCAGTCCCGCATTTAGCGCTTTCTAAAGAGCTTGCACTCTGCCTGGTCTTCCACCTCTCCCTCACTTTCTCACTTTCTCACCACGACATCACAACGCCATCAAGCAAAGTAGCTGGTCCCGCCACCCTGCCACAAAACACCATTCCCATACTTGTCGAGATGTCAGCCTCTAGCCGCACGATCTGGGACGATAGGGCCCACATGGTTCTTCTTCAAGCCATTTTCGAATTCGCTCCTCCCACCACGGATGAGTGGACTCGTGTTATGGAAAGCATCAAGTCACAAGGCTACAGCTACTCGCAAAGTGCTGCCATGTATGTTTGGCCCAGGCCTGCTGGAAGTCTAGCAGTATTTTCTCTTCCCTGGCGCGAGGTTCTGTTCTGTGCTGTGGCTCTTTTCCTCGCGCCCATCACAAAACCACCCACACACCCTCTTGCACCCAACTCAGCTACCGCAGCCATGACCACATATCTTCCCAATACACCAAGCTTTCATGTCTTCCCGACTTTACCAGCCCTCCGACGCACACATCGCATCATCATTTACACCGGCCACCCGCCCACATATATTTCTTACACACAGGGATACAGCTCATCCTTAACCCTTCCATTTCCTTGCGAGATGGCTGGTCGCGTTCTTCAGGACTGGAACGAGCAGGCCGATCGCGACCTGCTCGTTGCCATGTGGGAAGTTTGCCGCCCCAACAAAGACCAATGGCAGAAAATCCAGGCTCAGGCCAGGGAAATGGGATACATTTATACCGTCAAGGCCGCAACGTACTTTCACCCAGTTGCCTCCGAACCCAGCTCTTAATCCCCTCATAAAGTCTCGACGAGCGCTTTTCTAGGAATCCTGGCCAAGGCCATACGGTCCAGCTAACAGCCTCTATAGTCAGCATCTGCAGAAGCTCAAGCGCAAGGATACCAATGCTGCCGGCTCCTCGTCTGGTAACGATGGGGCTCCCAAGACCCCCGCCAAGCGGGCTGGACGCGGCGGCTCCGCCGGTTCTTCTAAGCGGAAGGCCACCAAGACCCCGGTCGAAGACGATGATGACCTCGGTTTGGATGGCGATCTTGGAACCCCGTCCAAAAAGCCCAAGAAGAACATGAAGACGGAGACGGATGACCCTCTCGGCCTCGCGCTGAAAAAAGAGTAAATTCCGCCCTTATCCGCCAGGACCTTGATATGTTTGCTAACATCTTCTACTGCGTCATTTGCAGGTTTGAGGAACTCGACGGTCAGACCGGTGTCTAGGCCAAACGTGGCACCTCGATTCCTTGTCCACATCTTTTTTGGTGGAGACGAGGTCGATTTTAAGCCTAGATGCTAAAAAGCCGCCATGAAGATATTCAACCCCAGGCGGTACAGCCAATCGTCCACTGGCTAAGATTTATTCTTCATATTTGTTGTCACGCTGCGCAGAAATTGGTGGATATTGGGGTCTCTTGACGAGGTCGATATGCTTAGAGGGTACTCGCTCATTTTTACAACCTCATCTCACCATGAGATTTGTTTACTTCTGCTCGTTCTAGTTTAGGCCTGGCCCCGTATGCTTGATGCTTCACTAGTACCACATACAGATGAACAAAGCAATGAAGCTCTTCTTTCCATCAATGGTGCCCACTTTTTCAACATTGTAATTCCAAGAATACTTTTCGAGCTCCTAATGACTTAACTCTAGCTTCACAAACAGCGTTGCAACGCCGACTCCCGCGACTCCCCACTTAAAGGGATCTCGCCACCTGCATATTTCGGCATATATATCAGCAAACTGGCTGCCTAGCTGGGGGATTTCGGAACAGGCACTGCTCGATTTCTTCTGCGGACTGTCCGCTGATAATCGACTGACCGAACCCGGATCCGTTTCTTGTTTCCTCCATTCATACTATCGAATCCTTGTATGCTCCTGCCAGATAAGCTCATTTATTTTTAAATTCTAAATGGAGAACGATTTTCTGTCAGCGCAGCGGTCTAGGGTTGACACCAAAAGTACGCATATTGGGAGCTTTGCCAGAGACATGGTAGCCCATTGAATACAAGTCAGGATTGGCAGCACGTTAGTGGCAATGGCCAGCTATCTCATAGTCATGAAAACAGCATTTCTTTTGGCGGGCTGTGATAAAATACATGGGCGTATATCCAAAAATATACATGGGCAGCTTTCATAAAAATGCCCGCCCTTGGGGACCATTGACGAAACATCCTAACCGTAGCTCAGGGGTGGTGTTTGGTGTTATATTTTGCAAATAAACTCCAAATGAGCTCGGGGTGTCTCGAATTAGGACATAGGCTTCCATACGCCTCACTTCGCTTTGTGTTTACCACCAATCCTATCCTTGCCGTTCATCCAGGGCCTGAGAACCTCGGGAATTTCGACCGTCATGGAAGCCTCATCCCAGTTGTTCTCCAGTATGGCGGCTAGGACGCGGGGTGCGGCGAGGGCGGTGCCGTTAAGAGTCCAAGGGAAAGTCATCTTGCCGTCGAAGCGGACGCGGGTGGACAGGCGGCGGCTTTGGTAGTCCGTGCAGATGCTGGCCGACGTGACCTCACCCCAGCCGTCGTTCTTTTGCCGGCGCGAGGGGAAGAATGCTTCAATATCAATCTTGCGCGACGCCGACGCACCCAGGTCTGCGGTAGGCATCTCAAGCACACGGCAACGCAGGCCGAGTGAGCCGAGTATCTCGGTCTGAATGTCGAGCATCTCCTCGAAGACGTCATCGGCCGCAGTCTCGCACGGGGCGGACCAGGCGAACATCTCTACTTTTGTGAATTCATGCACGCGGTAGAGGCCCTTTGTGTCAGCCCCCCTGGCGCCCGCCTCGGCACGGTAGCAGCGCGAGGCGGCAACGCGGCGGGCCGGAAGCTCCGACTCCTCGAGCTGAGTATCGGCCTTCATGGCGGCCAGCGGGATCTCGGCGGTCCCGGCAAGCGAGAGCTCGGGCTTGCCGCGGCTGGCGTCAGCGGCGGAGCGAGCGAGCGCGTAGATCTGTGTCTCGCCGTTCTGGTCGCGCGGCTGGAACCCACAGGCGTCGGCAATGTGTGAGTACACGACCGACGGCGGGCTGACCTGGGCCCAGCCATGGCGCGTGGCGACGGCAAGTGCGTACTGCACAAGCGCCTGCTCGAGCTCGGCGCCCTCATTTAGGAGGTAGTACCAGCCCCAGCCGGACGAGGAGGCGGCGCCGGCGAAGTCCAGGAGGCCCAACTCCGAGCCAATATGGACGTGGGAGCGCCAAACACGATCCGCACCGGAGGAACTGCTACTATCCTGGTCCGGGGCGTCGTTGATGTAGCTCAGCACGAGCGGCTCCTCGCCGCGCGGGGTGTTGGCGCTGGTGAGGTTGGGCAGGGCCGCAGCGAGGCGAGCCATCTCCTGAGTGAGGCTTGCCTCGACATCTTCGATAACCGAGAGCTGCTCCTTGAGCTGGCGGGCCTCCTCGATTAGCCTTTCGCGAGGCCCAACGCTGTGGTCCTCGGCCTCGGCCCGCGCCGATAGCGGGTTGGCAAGCTCGTGACGCAGGAGGTTGGAGCGCTCACGCAAGGCGCGGCCCTCGCGCTGCTTGGCCTGCCACTGCTCGTGCAGCAGGTTGATGCGGGCAGGGTTGCCGCTCTGGCCCTTGTAGTTGCGCTCGATGCAGTTTTGCTCATAGAGCGTCGGGTTCTGGCGGATGTGCTTGATGTCGATCACGACCTTGGGTGCCGAGGTGGGCCGGGAGGGGGCCCCCAAGTCGGCGTCTGTGCCCGCTCCCGCCTGCTGTCGAGCGACCAAGCCGCCATGAAACAGCCGCCGTGCAGCAGGGTCGGGTCTCAAAGTCCTGCCGAGATATGGCAGGCGAGGCAGCATCCCCAGCACTCGTCTCATCCCGCAAAGCTGTTTGTGTACAAAAAGCCCGAGGATGAACGAGAAGCTCCAGACAGGCCGCTAGCTATTGGCTAATGAGCACGGAGGACAATGCCAACTCTCGCAGCATGCATGGCAGATGGGATGTTGGTTGAGGCTCGAGCTGCGTTGCCGGCCGCGCGCACCTGTCGATTTAACGCATGGTCGACTTTTGAGGGGCTTGCCCGTTGGGTCTATGTACATGGTACACAGGCAGGCTAGCCACTGAAGGGTGCAGCGGACCTGACGACAGCCACTGGCCGTGATGTCTCCACTTGGCTGCAGTATCGCATGCCGCGATAAGCCAACTCTGGCAGGCGGTGGGCGCGGCAGTATAGCGCTCCCCGCCAAAAAAATTAGAAAGATGCAGCCATTGGGCCTATGCATTCATCCCATCGCGTTTCGAAGCCAGACTGCGCTCACTGCCGCGTACGCGCGAGGCCCCCCCGTACCAGACACAGCTCCCGATCTCCAGCGCGCAGAACATAAACACCGGGCGACGGACGGGAAGCCCGGGCAAAACGCATCAGCATCATGTACGCACGCTACGTGCCTCCCCCAAGGAGCCAGGGCTCCCCAGCCGAGGCTCCCCGAGCACAGGCGCCGTCGCTTGCAAAACCACAGCCTGTGACAACAGCGCCAGTTGCGACACCCCGGCCTCGGAAAATTGTCTTCGACTACGATGAGCCTGTTGCTGCCTCACCAGCCCCAAAGCCAAAATCCACACCCCCGGTCTCCCGTGCTGGTGACGGCCAAGATGATGAGCCGAGGAGGAAGAAGACCAAGCTTCAAGCTATCCCCGACGAGAGCAACAAACAATCCAAGGCCAGGAAATGCAAGACAAAACCTACTCCACATACCGCAATAGAAGGTAAAGAGGAGGCCCCACAACTGAAAGAGAAGAAGAAGAAGAAGAGCAGGGGCAAGACAGCAGACTTCGAGGACCAAGCATCCCAAACAGAGCGAAATCCAAAGGCCCCTGATGATGCATCTGCCACGGCCAGGAGCAGTCCTGAGGCTGCCGAGGCCTTGCCTGGCGACAAAGCGGACAAGGAAAGATCAGAGAAACGCGAGAGGAAAAAGAAGAAAGCAAAGACGAGGCTGACAGGCCACGGCGATGGGGATGGAGACGAGGATGGGGACGTTGAGATGAGAGATCGGCCCGACGTAGAAGAAGCCGAAGCCGGCGCGGATCCTGTCGAGTTGAGACATAAGTCGGTGCTGAAAAAGAAGGAGTTATCCTTGAGAAGAGCTCTCGAGGCCCCGACGGAAGCGGCCGAGCCTGACGGGCCCCTGGCCTACCTGGAACAGGAAGGATCCGAAGTCCACGGGCTAGAACCGCTGCCACAGCCAGCCCCCGCCGTTTTGGATACATCAGAGCTTGGCTACGACACCCTGCCGCCCTGGCTTGGGAATCCCGTCCATGTTCCGCAGAGCACGCGGGCGGACTGGAAGACGCTGGGGCTCAAGCCCGAGCTGGGAATCTCGACCGAAATCGCCAGTTACCTTGCCTCTAAGGGCTACGAGGAGGCGTTTGCGGTGCAGACTGCGGTCATTCCAAGGCTGCTGCCTGCACCTGGCAGACAGGGCGACCTTGTCATATCAGCTGCCACCGGCTCGGGGAAAACGCTGGCGTACGTCTTGCCCATGATCCGTGACGTGAGCCTGGGCGCAGTAACAAAGCTGCGAGCCCTCATCGTGGTCCCGACGCGAGAACTTGTCAGGCAGGTCCACGAAGTCTGCACCATCTGCGCCACGGCCTACGCGCGGCAGCCGGGGCGCAAGACGGTCAAGATTGGAACAGCGGTGGGCAATCAGGCCTTCAAAAAGGAGCAGGAGAGCCTGGTGGACGAGGAGCTGCGCTACGACCCGCGCGGCTACGAGAGCCTGGTCGAGGCCCGCAAATGGGATAATCTCAGGAAGTGCGAGCTTGAGGATCTGGAGTTTGACCTGCTGGAGCTCGTAGACAAGCCTCTGCCGCTGGTCAACCACGTGGTTGATCTGGTCTCCAAGGTGGACGTTCTCATCTGCACGCCCGGCAGGCTGGTGGAGCACATCGGACGGACGCCCGGGTTTGACCTCGCCTACGTACGCTGGCTTATCGTGGACGAGGCCGACAAGTTGCTTGAGCAGAGCTACCAGCAGTGGCTTGATGTAGTCATGGAGAAGCTCTCAGTAGAGCTCCCGGGCGCGCGAGACTTTCCGCTTCAGAACAAATCCGGCGTCCGCAAGATCATCCTCAGTGCTACCATGACGCGGAACGTCAGCCTGCTTGGCAAGCTGAGGCTACGACGGCCCGAGCTAATTGTGCTTGAGGGAGGCGCAGCTCCAGACGATACCAGGGGCACCACTGGCGAGCCGTCGTCATACGAGTTGGCCCTGCCAGAGCTGCTCCAGGAGTCGGCCATCAAGATTCGCGATCCGGAGCAAAAGCCCTTGTACCTCATCGACCTGCTGAGCAGCGAGCACTTGCGATCAAGTGCGCGCCAGGGCCCGGCTGGAAAGCCACTGCGCGCAAAGATTACCCGGCGGAAGTCTAGCGAGAGCGACGATGGCTCGGACTCCTCTGATGGCTCGTCGTCAGACTCTGATTCGGATGCATCCGACACCACCTCATCAACAGCTTCTGATTCCGACTCGGGTTCGTCGTCTCCTGTGGATGATGTGATGAACACGGTCCTCATCTTCACCAAATCAAACGAGACGGCACTGCGTCTGTCACGCCTACTCGAGATCATGGCGCCCAGCCGCCTCGCGTCCCGCATAGGAACTTTGACGTCGACGACGCGCACGTCGGAGCGCAAAAAGGTGCTTCGAGCCTTCCACTCGGCCAAGTTACGGGTGCTTGTGGCATCGGACCTCGTGGCGCGCGGGTTGGACCTACCCAACCTCGACCACGTGGTCAACTACGACATGCCGCCGAGCGTGAGGGCGTACGTGCACCGGGTGGGCCGCACAGCACGGGCGGGCCGGCCTGGGCGGGCGTGGACATTCTTCACCAAGGCCGAGGCCGGCTGGTTCTTCGCCGAGGTTGCGGGACGGGGGAAGCGAAGCGGGGACGCGGGCGGCAGCAGCGGCCCTTCCATCGCGCGGTCAAACAAGGTCGAGACGGTCCAGGTCACGGCCAGGCGGTCGGCCGATGACATGGAGGGCGGCGTGCGCGGCGACTTCAGCGAGGCGCGCGTGGCGGAGTACGAGGAGGCGCTCGAGGCGCTTGGAAGGGAAGCCAAGGAGCTGCGTGAGAAGTGATGGCTGGACCGCCTGGACGCCTCGTGCGTTGTGGTTGCATTGCCAGGGCGCGCTTTGGATCCGGCGTCTCAGCCAGGGAGTTCTGCCGTCAGGTAGGCATCTCGATGAGGGGCGGCGCCAACCGCGAGACTCGCCAAGGCACCCACCTGTCGGGCGCCGATGCCTGCCTCGCAAGGGGCGCATCTGCCCCTGCCGGGAATCTAGCATAGATTTAATACTAACTAACCTTTCACGATACCTGGTAGGTACCTACCTACCCAAGCCATGCGCGATGTGCGCCGGACCAGGTTGCGACTCGCCCAGTGCGTGCAGGCAAGCCCCCGGCCTATGTACAGCAAGGCCCATCTATGCCTACCTGGATGCTTCCTGAAGCTTCCAATGCCATACCCACGCCCAGCACACGCCTGCTATGACATAATCCCAGAATGACACGCCCCCTAACGCCGCCCCACTAAAAAGTCGCCGCGGCGGCCTTTATACCCCTCCAAAAATTTCGCTGCCCCTCCAAGTGCGGCGTCGCATGCTCTCTCTCGCTCGAGAGCATCGCTTCGTTCCTTGCTTTGCGCCGCCGCAATTCTTTTGGGCACCCCGACCTCCCACAACGAACAGAACGCGTCAACGCACTTGCGCAGGGACGCCCGCCCGCCCCCGGAACATTCTTTGCAGTTGCAGCCACCACAGCACGGCACGGCAGCAACCATGTCTCCCGCAGAGGAGACCAAGCCCACCGACGCCGTCACGGCAGCGCCCGACCTCTTCGGCTCCATCGGCGCCCGGGTCGACCAGCTCGCCTCCGCCGGCGATGCACAGACCGACAGCACCGACGACGTGCAGCCCGTCGAACAGATCGAGTCGCTCTGCATGAACTGCGAGCAGAATGTAAGCAAGCCACGCAGCGCCTGGGCGGAAGTTGGCGACACGTGCGCCTACATCGCCAAACAGACAGCCAACCAGCCCCCCTGTTGTGTCTTGGAGCGTCTGCGCGCGCGCAACTGGCACCGACGCTGACATGCAAGCCAACCTGCTCGCGCCACACGCATAGGGAATGACAAGGCTCCTGCTCACCCGCATCCCCTACTTCCGCGAGATCATCATCATGTCCTTCAACTGCGACCACTGCGGCTTCTCCAACAACGAGATCCAGGCCGCCGGTTCTATGCAGCCCCGCGGCTCCCATATAGAGCTGCGCCTGACGGCCATGGCCGACTTCTCGCGCCAGGTCGTCAAGGCCGACACAGCCACGGTCAAGTTCATCGAGCTTGACCTGGAGATCCCGCCGGGCCGCGGCCAGATGACCAACGTCGAGGGCCTGCTCACGGGCGTCGTCGACGATCTCGAGTCCAGCCAGGAGCAGCGCCGCGCCGCGCAGCCCGAGATTGCCGACAAGGTGGCCGAGGTGATCCAGAAGGGCCGCGCCATGCTCGCGGGCGAATCCTTCCCCTTCCGCTTCTACGTCGACGACCCGGCGGGCAACTCGTGGATCCAGCCCGACATGCGCGACGGCGTGGGCAAGTGGGAGAAGCGCGACTTTGTCCGCACCAAGGAGCAGAACGAGGCCCTCGGCCTGACCGACACGGCCGCCCAGATGACGTCGGGACACGACGGCGTCATCCCCGTGGGCGGCCAGGGCCGGCTCGACGAGAACGACAACATCATCCCCGATGAGGTCTACAGCTTTCCAGCCAGCTGCCCAGGCTGCCAGCACCCGTGCGTCACACACATGAAGATGGTGGACATCCCACACTTCAAGCAGGTTGTGCTGATGAGCACTGTGTGCGACCGCTGCGGCTACCGCTCCAACGACGTCAAGACGGGCGGTGCCGTGCCCGAGAAGGGCCGCAAGCTGACGCTGCGCGTCAAAGGCGCCGTCGACCTGGCGCGCGACATTCTCAAATCCGAGAGCTGCGCTCTCGAGTGCCCAGACCTCAGCCTCTCGGTGAACCCGGGGACGCTGGGCGGCCGCTTCACGACGGTCGAGGGTCTGCTCACGCAGGTCCGCAACGACCTCAAGGCCCAGATCTTCGAGGCTGACGCGACCCCGAAGCCGGGCAACGCCGAGGGATACGTCTCCATGGAGGGTGGCGACTCGCTCGCGCCTGAGGAGCGCACCAGATGGCGGAGCTTCTTCACCGAGCTCGACCGCGCCATCGCCGGCGAGCGCGAGTTCACAGTCGTCCTGACCGACCCGCTCGCCAGCAGCTACCTTCAGAGTCTGGCTGACGACCCGGGCAAGCCCGACGACCAGATGACGGTCGAGGACTACGTCCGGACCGAGGAGGAAGAGGAGGAACTGGGCCTGCTCGACATGAAGACCGAGGGCTACGAAGACGATGCTGCCAAAGAGGAGGAGGAGCGGGAAAAGGAGAAGTCCAAGGCCAGCGAGGACGCCACAACAACACAGGGTGCTGATGCGGGAGGTGTGGCAGGGAGCTGATAATGGTTCCACCAAAACAATGCATAAAGAAACCATAAAAGGAGACATTAAAAACAAAAATTAGAGTCAACAGAGCAATCTGGAATGTCCCAAATATCTGTTGAAGGCTGTGTACACATATGGCTCCGTTGATTTGTAGGCCGCCGCCCAACGCATCAAAGTTGAAATCATTTAGACCAAACAGACACATGGTTGGTGTTCCCACGCCAGATGGCCAGAGCGTGACGCTCTGGGCTGTGGGAGAAGCCATTGGGGAAAGCGAATACTCTCTCGCCAGCCCAACCTTTCAAGGGTACCAGTACCATGGACCGTGACGCTCCCTCGTTTCTGCTTGGCCGTTTGCAAATGGCCTCGTATAATACCCTGGGCAGTAGTACAGTGCAATAAACATCTCCGTGTCAGGATTGCCACCGCATTATGCTTGATCAGTATTGCCAACCTGTCTTTGCCCCACGGCCCCTGATTACCATCCCAAACCCCGACCAAGAATGCAAACCCATGAGGCGACAGACAATGGAATAAAGTAGAACAGGGAAACGGGAAAATGAATCAGATATAAAAGGGAAAAAAAAAGAAAAGGAGGGGAGAGTGAGAAGGTAGATGGAAGGGAAAGAAAAGAGACCGGATCCGACTGGATATCATAAACAACGAAAACGCATGCAGTGAGTGGGTGGATGAAGATAAAACAAGAAAAGGAACGCATAGAGATCAAGAGCCAGAGGTAGGGAGCTGCTGCAAACGCCACTTATATAATTGTACAGGTTTTCTTGTCTTGTAAGCCACATTAACTGCTATCAGTGACAGGGGAGGCAAGGCATGAAGGCACGCGTGTCCAGCCCGATCATTCCATTCCATCAATTCGTTGGCTTTGACGGGCATTTGGGTGGGTAGTCGGACAGGTATTGCTGGTGCCTTCCTCCTGAATTGCAATCCTAGGCGCAGGATGCCTTGAAAAATGGTGAAACAAAAAAGGGGGTATAGCTTGAGACAAACACGGAAGTAAGAGGACGACAGCAAAGTTGATGACAGATTGACAGAGGGGTGCGAGGACGTGTCATGATAATCGTCGACGGCGAGCAGCAGACAGAAGCCCCGCCGCAGGCAGATCAGAAAAAGGAGGGCTTGGTCAGGACGCGGTACTCGACGTAGTCCTCGCCATCGATCGAGATGATGGTCCCCTGGCTGACGAGCTTGCCGGCAAAGGGCCCGTTCTGCCGGCGCTCGTACTTGACGCCGCCGTACGTCTTTGAATCGTCCGTGACGCCCCCAGCGGCGCTTGACGAGCCAGACCGCATCCGGTGTGACTCCTGCGACTGCCAGACCCGGTTAAGCGTCTTCATGTTGTCACTGAAGGCGGCGGCCTTGCCCTCGCGCGAGAGCGAGCTGGCGCGGTTGTTGCGCTGGTCGATGCGCGACTGGTGCGCCTCGGCGCGAGCAATGCTCTGCCGCGCAATCGAGTCGACACGCTCCAGCCGGTCGCTGCTGTCGGCCGGTCCGCTGTTGCTCGGCCGGTGCGCCGCCCGCAGGTCCGACGAGTTGGGCAGCGAGTGCCGCGCCGGCCGCGTCGCCTCCTTGAGCGCCGACGACGCGCCGCGCCGCGCCTGCCTAAGGTCGTGGCCGTTGAAGGACCGGTCGGGGCTGAAGTCGGGCCCGCCGTCGTCGTCGTAGTTGTCGTCGCTCACCATCTCGCGCGCCGCCCGTTCCTGCGCCTCGAGCCGCTGGAGCTCGGCGCGCCGCTCCTGGTCCGCCTCCTCGGTCCGGAGCTTCTCCCGGTGCGCCATCACTACCGCCTCGGTCACGGCCGCCATGCTACCCGAGCCCGACTGGGGGTTTGGTCCTGCGGCGACGCGGAGCTGCGCGTCATAGACAGCTTTAGTCTCGTTGGCGATGCGCTCCTCGGGCGTCTCCTCCTTGCCGCCCAGCCGATCCAGCTGGTGCTGGCGGACGCGGCAGTACTCCTTGATTTCGGAGCGCGACAGGTCGCGCAGGTGCGGCTCAAACACGACGTCCTCGTACGAGATCCAGAGCGCTCCCGGGCCCTGCGGGAAGTTGCCAAAGATGGCGCGACCGTCACGGGTTTGCCTGGTCAACTTGACTCGGAACATGTCATTGGTGCCGAGGACGCCAATGACGGCGTGCTTGTCGAGGGCCTCCTCGGCGCTCGAGTTACCCCAGTACCCCACCAGGATCCTGGTAGGTCTCGTGCCCGGGAGGTCGTCGACGACCGACATGCGCGGCGCACGGCTCACGATGCGAGGGCCGGGCATCGGCAGCTCGTGCCCGTCAAGGGGGCCGGGAATGGCGGGTGGAGACTGCCCAGCGCCGATGAAGCTCGAGTTGAGCCGGCGCTTCTTCTTCTCGTGGAGGCTGTTCTGCTTGACCTGCTCCGGGATGGACTCGCCGTAGGCAATAGCCGGCGCAAGACCGGTGTCAGGGGCGGGCTTTGCCGAAACGCGGGCCATGGCTTCCTTGACTGCTTCCGCGTTGTTCGTCTGCACCTCGTCCTCTGTCTTCTCTGTGCCCCATGTGTCAACGCGCACCTTGACATACTCCTTGACCTGGTGGTGGTCCAGGTAGACGAGATGCTCCTCGAACACGATGCGCTCAAATGTCACCCAGCTGCCGCCTGGCCCTGGCGGCAGCGGGTAGCGGTCCACGACGAGCTTGCCTGTGCGCGAGACCTGCTGGATGCGCGTGCGGAGGCGGTCACGCACATCGATAAAGCCAATGACAGCATGCTTGTCAGCCTTGTCTGGGACCTGCGAGTCGCGCCAGTACCCAAGCGTGACGCCCCTAACTTGGTTGGTGCCATGGGTACGTTTGCTGGCGTGCATGATGGGGTCCTCCGAGGGCACCGCTGCCGATGGCGTGCTCGGCTCCTTGGAGTCTTCGTTGAGAGAGCTGTACAGCGAGTTACGCTTGCGCTTCGGGTAATGCGATGCCGTGGGCTGATCGTCGGCATCCTCCATCTCGGCGTCCTCCTGGTCCGAGACAACGGGCGCCGGCGAAGCCTTGGTGCCGTTGGCCTTGGTGCCCACCACGATCTCGTCCTGGAGGTTGTTGCTTGCGGTTGGGATGCTAGGTACAGGACTTGGTGAGTCGGGTGGCGGCGTCAGGTTGTCGAGGTCGTCGTTGTCTTCGTGGCTCAAGTCGTCTTCATCAACAGCCGGCTCGGCAGTCTGCGGCGCCGAATCTGGGCTCATCCTGGAGAGGTTGAGTTAGCTGCTGCAGGTTCAAAAGCCGCATGTCCATCTAGTTCCACCAAAGAGCCAAGCAGCGATGCTGAGCATGAGCAAGGTGAGATGAAGCCGTTGTACAGCACAGTCATTGCTGTGGTTCTCGGCCTCTGCTAACCAGGGCAAAGACGCAGGCGAACACTAGCGCAACAAACTCTGGCCTGCAAACCAGGCTGGCTGTGTTGGCAAAGCGTCGCTTGACGCATCAGACCAAGATGGAGGAGCCTCGGCCACACACAAACAATGGGGAAGAAATGAAATTGAGTGATAGCCATGTCTCTTGAGAGGCAACATGGGCCTGGCCAACAAGGCATCCAAGTCGGGCCTGGCCAGTTATTTGCAGCCCGGTACGACTGACCGGGTTTGTTAGCCTCACACCTCGCAGAGGCGTTGGCAGACTGGGCGACGACTTGGAAGCCCGGCCCTGTGGTCGCTAACGCGCAGGGTTGTGGGGACGCCCAAGCGGGAGCTAAGGGGACATGGAACAAGGAAAGGAAGGCTCGATTGCGTGCCCCAGCCGAAGTCTACAAGAACATAGAATCAAAAGGGGCAATGGCAGGGGCTTTGGAAGCGTTGATTGGCAGTCTTTGCAGCATTGGGCCACAGACAAAGGCTGAGAGTTTGTGGGCTGTGGGTGCGTGGGTGTGCCGAGTAGAAAGTCCAACACGACCCAGTTATGTTCCACCCCAAGCCTGTTTCAGCGGTCGCGCCAGCGCCGCCCGCTTGCAGAGGCTTGTGAGGGTCACTGAAGACGGGGGAAAGTGGCCTGGCTGGGCTGGCGATGCCGTGCAACGCGCCAACTCTAATCTGCGGGGGCCGATCAACGACAAGGGGAAAAGGCAAAGCTTCTTTTGGGTGGCAGCGCACCACCTGCGCAAACGGACGTGCAGAGAGGGGCGGCGTCAAGACAAGGGGGGGAGCAGGTCGGCAGAAGCACCGAAAAACGCCACGGATGGTCTCGACAACACTTGTGGCGAGCCAAAGAGACACAGCAGGCGCAGAGGCCTCAAGCCGCACAAAGACGCGATGCGGGGCTGGGGAATTCACATCACAACGGCGTGGTTGTGCGTTTGGATGGCTGTGAGTGGTTCGGCGGGTGGTTCGGGGGAAGGCGCGATTAGGAACCGGGGACCAACTTTTTTGGTGGGAGGTGTCATTTGGGGAGGATTGCTGCTCTACGCGCTCTCACGCGGCCAAGTTGTGGTGTGGGCGAGGGGAATGCCATTTTGGGGCAAAAACAGCAAATCACGCCTCAATGCGGCTGCGACGCATCGAAATGCCAAGGAAGCAAGATGGACCAGGCTCGGTTGAAAGAAGAAGAGGGAGAGGGAGAGAGAGATAAAGAAAGAAAAATAAGAAAAAAAATAAGAACAAAAAAAAAGAGAGAACAGAAAAAGCAGGGGGTGGAGGCGCAACAAGACAAACAAAGGCTTACTCTTCTACAGATTCTTGAGGTAGTTGATCTTCATTCATCGGCACAAAGACGGCAGTCGAGGGCGCCGCAGCGACTGAAACAGCCGGTGGTGCAGGTTCCGGATCAGCAGACATTTTAGCGTGCGATGTTGACGGGTTGTGTGGTGCGATATGAGGTGTGGCGCGATAGCTATTTTTTTTCTTCCTTGTTTCCCCCCTTCCTCTCTCGTTAGTTGTTGTTGTTGTCGGTGAAGTTCGGGTTCCTCTTTTGACGCGTGCGCAAATTCTCGTATGCTAAGAAAATATCGTCCATGCGCAGACCGAAAACGCGGCCAGTGATGGTTATTATGGATGGAGTCTCTCTGGCAATTGCTTGCGGTCGCGAGGCTCTGGTGCAGGCAATACAAAAATTGCCAAGATAGGTTGGGGGTAAGGCACAGAGCAAACTACAAGTTTCTGCGACGCGAGTGGCAGACAGAGTTGGTGCTTGGGGAAGAAAAAAAAAGTCAGGAACCGAGCGCAAGAGGGTTCACAAATGAAACCAGCCAGTCGAGTTTGGACGGCGGGTGGATGACCATAATTTGCAAGTGGAAACCCGTCTGTCGAGGCTGAGCCCGTAGGCGAGTTGTGCAGTTGGCAAGAGTCTGATGGATTGACGGGGAGAGGTGGTGGAGAGGGAAGGCTGGAAGAGAGGAAAGAGAGGGAAGAGAGAAGGGAAAGAGAAGACAGATGCGACAGTGGCCGCGGTCAGCTGCCGAGTTTCGTTCTGGGCGTTGGGTCTTCAGGAAATTAATTCCGGCAGCAACTTGCGACATAAACCCAGAGTTAACCTCATGCCTATAGGGCCGAGCCTGGGCTGGTTGGTTGGTTGTGCTAGACGAGCAGGGGGAGGGCGCCCGGGCCAGGTGACTGAGGCGACTGCCGACGGGCTAACACTTTGGGTACCTGTTACCTAACAACTGTCGTCCAGTTTGTTGCCCACACCGCACACGCCGACGAGACCGAGCCAATCCGACCTATGTACAGTCTCTGACAGCCAAATTCCCATGCATACAGTGCTTGCATTCTTTGCTGATGCAGGTGGACTCCTCCTTTCAGGCAAAACCGGCATTGCAATGGCGATGCGGGTGGCCAACAGAACCTCCCATAGCACTGCGCACTGGAATTTGCAGCCCGTCGTGCTAGCTAGCCTACGCCCCCAACGTGCCCGTGACATTATGTTGACTTGGCTACCAAAGCCCTCGGCTTGGCTGGGAACAGGCTGTTGGGGATACGGATACAGATTCGTCACTTGTTTCATGCGATGATAACATGGCAATCATCCGGTACGATTCTGGATGGGCAAAGCCGCCTCATCGCAGAAACTCTGGAGAACATTTGCGGTTGTGGCAGAAAAGTCGGGCAGCAAAACTCGACCAGTACGATGCCAAAATCGACCGGTCGTGTCGCTTCCATGGCCAGGTCGCCTCATCTTCTACCGATTCCGAGTCGTGGTAGAGACGTGGATAAAAACAGGCCGTGGTCTGACGCCCAGGGCATACTATCCGTCTATGCCAACCCACGCCCACTTAGATTCAAGCCACACGGCTGACTGGTGAAGGATCATCAAAGCTGAGCGGCATGTGGTATATCCGTGTACATATTTACGCTCTGTTACGTCCGCGCGCGCTCCCTCTGCCCCTCGCGCCGCCCCTGGCACCGCCCCTTCCTCCTCTTGCGCCCAGCTTGCCGCCCCTCGGCGCCCCGGCCGAGTCGAACCGCGACGAGATGGATTCCTCTCCGAACGCGGCCTCGGCGAACCGCACGTAGTTGACGAGCCCGCGGTCCACGACCGCCACCACGACGCTGCGGTACCCGTGCTTGAGCCGCGGGTACAGATGCGCCGGGCCGGGCCCGAACCGCCGCGACGGCGGGTCCCAGGGGCTCGAGGCGAGCAGCGCCGACACCTCGTCCAGCGACGGCACCATCGTGTCGCGCGCGTCCGCGACCACCACGTGAAAGTCGGGCGGGCCCGGTCGGGTCTTGGAGAAGCCTTCCGAGTTGGACGCCTTCCAGACGTGGTAGTGAATCCGGAACGGGTCGTTGGGTCCCGGGAGCGAGTCCTGCGTGCTCTCGGCCGGCACGTGTCGGGCAACGACATGCAGCTGCTCAAAAACCTTCTCGTATGACCGGTACAGGCCGGGGCGGACCAGCGGCCCATACGCCGGCGCCGGACGTGCTGCGCACGCCCCGCCCAGCTCGGGGATGAGCGAGAACAGCCATTGCCATATCGTAGGTTGAGCGTTCGTCGGCGGCGGCGGAGCTGCTTGCAACTCCAGAGGCGCTCGGAGCACAATGTAGCCACACCTCCTCAGGTTGGCGTAGACCTGGTATTTTTCTAGTGTAACCTTTCCGCGCTCGCCCTCGTTCCCTATCAGCAGCGAGTAGGCCGCTTGGAGACTGAGTGGCACGCCAAGGCTGTACTCGTCAACCTCGGCTTCCTCGGAGGCCTTTGCCAGGCTTGCTGCTGCCGCCGCCCCGCCTGCCTTCGGGCCTACAGGGAGAGTGTGTGGCGGCTCTGGGTTGCCGGGGAAGAGCTCTTCCAGGGGGATAGTCGGCCACCATAGGTCCAGCGAACCCCGCTCGACCAGGAACAGCGCCTCCTCGGGCAGAAGCCAGAGCTTGTTCCAGCCCGGTTGGCTTTTGCTGACGTTTGGGATGTGCCTGCCCGTCGAGATGAGCCAGCGACCCGCGTCCGTCTCGAGAGCCACGACGCGATCCCGAGGGCACACCTCGCGCTTCTGCTCGGCGTCCTTCGCTGCAGCGGCGGGCCTGAGGCCGCTATCTGCAGCATCTCCCGGGTGGTCCGCCCATGCGTCTGGGAAGTACCACCCTCTGCACCAGTTGTTGGCCTTGTGGACCCTCGTGTACTCCAGGACCTCCTCCATGGCCTGACGGCTCTGTTCCAGCGCCGTCTCCTGCGCACGCGTCCCGTGCGCCTCAAAGTCCTTCTCGCCCTTGCGGATGGACTGGCTTGAGAAGCCCTTCTTGTTGAACACGGACGAAAATTGGCGAAAGTCCTGCACCTCGTCCTCGATTTCCTCCAGGGGCGCGGCAGCCTTGTCGCTGGCCTGGGCTGCAGCCGGCGCTGCGTCGTCGAAAGCCATGGCTCTGTCCCTCGCGTCGCGCGCGCCTAGCACACTGTCTCGCTTAATCATGTCTGGGTCAGCCAAGGTGCAGAGATGCTAGATCAGGTGCTCAAGGGGCTTCACCTACCTTGTACTCTGGTTGTGATTTCCGGCGCGGGGAGCCCCCCTCGGGCTTGAGGCCACACACCCCCCGAGAACCGAGCCTCAGGGCTTGGCTGACTATTTGGAAATCACTTGGCCGGCCGCAGAAACGCCGATTCTGGGAAATGTGTTTCCATTTGTCTAGCCTTGACTAGGAGGTTGTTGGTGGTTTCTCCCAACTCCTGCCTGTTCGCCCAAAAACCACAACACCATCGTTCCTCCCAAGTTCGAAGGGATTTTGCTTGCATGCACCTGTCGATTCTAACCCTAACCCTGCCACAGCCCACATTCAAACAACACTGCTGTTGTTACGCCAAATGACAATCATAACCAGCCCCACCAACTAGGCTGTCTTACAGACAGTATGGCAATATATTCGGCAACTTGTGTTTACATTCTACAGCTACTTGGTTATCACTGCATCTTGAATTCGGGGAGATTTCTTTTCAGTCTGCTGCGGTCTGCGATGGGTCGTGATCTGGATTTTCCAACTCTCAGGTTGAGCATGCACAAGACGATGGTCTGCTGAGATGGCTCGGTAAGCCTTGCAGGTACCTGTGCAGGACAGTTCGCATCATCCACTTGTCCGCATCTTCAATCGACTCACCCGCCACCGGGTTGTGCGCGCGCATAGCCCCGATCCCTTCCCTTCCTGCGTGTTCGGTCAGTCGCCAGCCGGATAGCCCCTACAGGCGGCACAGATCTTGCGGACGAGCCCAAGCGCCCTCTACAGACGCTCGGAACTGTCGGTTCGAAGACGTCTGTCGCGCCAGAGCTGCCTCGCATTGCAGCAGCCTTTCATCTGAGCTATTGCTGGTAACTTGTGATAGTAGCAGGCTTATAATCGGTGCTTTCCTGGCCACCAACAATGTCGCTTTGTGTAGAGGCGAGCGACAGCCGACGGGCGGACAGCTCTTGTTTGACCTTTTCCTACCCCTGGCTTTGTGCTCCGCCCCTCTTCTTTCAGTCGGCCAATGGGTTGGCGTGCATGGTAACGCGCTCGATGACGACCTTCTCTTTGGGTCTGTTCCTCTTGTCGACCTCGATGGCCTCGATCTTTGCCAGGGTTCGCAGGCTGTCGTCACCAATCGTCTTGCCGAAAACGGTGTTGAGGCCATCCAGATGGGGCGCCTTGTCGAAGAGCACAAAGAACTGGCTGCCGTTGGTGCCGGGGCCCTTGTTGGCCATGGAGACAACACCGCGCTCGTTGTGCCGCAGCGCTGGGCGGATCTCGTCCTCGAACATGCCACCCCAGATGGAGCGGCCGCCCTTGGGGTTTTCGGGAGGCGACGGATCGGCGGGCTGCCCCGTCTGGGCCATGAAGCCCGGGATCAGTCGGTGGAAGGGCGAGTTTTCATAGTACTTGGACGCGCACAGAGCGAGGAAGTTCTGCGCAAAGAGGGGGTTGGTCAGGCGCAGGCAGCGATGGCCGGGGGGCAAGAGCAGGCGCAGCACTTACCTCGGCTGTTTTGGGGACGCTCTCGCAAAACACCTCAATCTTCAAGTCCCCAACGGTCGTGTGAAGCGTGACCGACATTGTCGTGCGGCTGTCGGGATGGGGCAGGCTACCTCGGGGTCGGCACCCTGGGATGGAGATGACGCGGGTGGGGTAGTCGGAGTGAGGACAAAACGGCGACTGCGACGGACGCGCCTGGACATGGAGCTCCGTTGCGCGCGCAGACTCGAGTCGACTTTTTAGTGCGAAGCTTGTCTGGAGCTCCGGATAGGTGCGCTCTGCGCACGGGCAGTCCCAGCCAAGCACAAAATTCCGGGGAGACACGGACGGTTGCCCTTGTCGGCTCCCCTGGGGCCTCGACCCTGGCCCTGGATCGGATCGATGCAAGGCAGTGCGGCCGAGGTGGGGTCCAAAACCAAGACGGGATGTGAGGGGCGGGCTGGCCGTCGTCTTGGTCTTGAGCAGAAACAGTCAATCCGGCCGTGTTCCGCGAGCTGCAAACACACCACACAACAGATAGGCATAGCACACAGTCAGGCCATCAGATTGCGCAAAGACCGCGTTTGCACGGCTGAGTCAGCCTTGGCCAAAGAGATAGCCAGACACTCCACCCCCTTTGATAAAATCATTAATAATAATAATAAAGAAGTGATGTGCGGGTGGAGACTTGCCTGCGCAAGGTACCGATCCAGAGGGCATGGGCGGGCGGCACGCACCTCGATCGCCGACGGACGGGAGTTGAGATGGGGACCTCCACTGCCGCCTCTTCCTCGACCCCGGCAGAAGCACACTGCAAGGGCGCCCAAAGGAAGGAAAGCAGGACTGTCTCTCCAGTCTCCGAGCTCTACCGTTGTTATCTTGGACGCTTTCCCCACCGGTCCGGCGACCCTGAAAGACATGTGCCAGACAGACCCTACAGGTATGGAGAGACACTCGAGGCAGGGTCTCGCAGTCAAGACGCCAGTCCCCGCGGTGGCATTGGATGTCACTGCGGCCTGTCTGTCATCTGTGCACCCACCCACCCCAACTTCGTTTTGGCGAGGCGGGTCTGCGTCATTGGGCGGGCGCGGGTGGGCTCAGCCCCCAGGCTCAATCGTAACCATCTTGGGGGCGGCGGCCCACCCCTTCGTCGCTGTTGACGCTGCCCGTCTGTCGGTGCTTACTGTCTCGCGCTGTACGCCTGGCTGGGGACATGCACCGAGGCCCCTCGCGGTCCGGGGCCGACGCGAAAGGATGCCAAAGAAGGGTTTGCCAGCGCGGTCATGCATTGCTGCTCTATGCCGGCTTCTCTTTGTGCGGTGGCTGGCCGGTCAGGCCATGCATCATCACTGCTGCTCATACCTACATGCGTGCTGAGTGCAGCTGCGCAGTTCAGGGGAGGGGAGTGGGAATCCGGTCTGATCCTCTGCAGGCGGTGCCGCACCTGGGGCGGCTGGACTGACATGCATTTAGTGAAGGAGCCCTGCGCCAGCCGCTCGCTCGTGCCGGCGCCTGGACGCAGCCCTGGGCTGGCGGGGACAAAGGTAGTGCCAGCGCGCCGCACTCGTCGCACATAGCCATCCCTCCGTCTCTGTCTGTCTAAGCTGTCAATCGGGACGACGGCTTAGGTCTTGTGCCCAGGCCAGGGACCAAGATCCGACATTGGAACGACGCGCGGGGCCGGACGCGGGAGGCGAGCCGCCGGGGGGAGCCCTTTGGGAGCAGCAGCCAGAGCCAAGGCGGCGTCGGCGAGAGAAGTAAAATGCGTCGTGCAGAGGCCGCGCGTTGGTTTCAATTGCATCATGAGCCACTGCCAATGGGGCCGGCAGTGCGCAGTGAGCAGTGAGCGAGGTGAGTTCTCTGTCCAGGTAGACCTGCAGTACATAGGTGGGCAGGTAGGTAGGTAGGTAGTCTACGTAAAGCCGGCCAACCAAGTCGAGCCTTGCAGCGCCCCGGAACTCCACTCGATGCGAGCGTGGACTCCTTCACCCCAGTGCGGGACCGAGCCGGCAGCACAAGCAATAGACCTCCACCAGTATTACCACCACTACCAGCCAGCCAGCCAGCCAGCCCAGTATCCCACACAGGCCGTGCCCGCCCGCCCGCCTGCATCTGGCTGCCTGCTCCCCATGCGAACGGCCTAAGCAGCACCGATCCCTCCACGGCTCCGGCAGCCCTCGCACACACGCACGCACGCACGCACGCAGCCCGGCCCAGCCGTTCGTCTCCCCCTCAACCCTGCCCTCCTCCACGTCTTGCCGCCGTCATCATTGTCTTTTCCAGTCCCTCCCGCCCTCGCACCGCGCGACGACCACGACCCCCCCAACCCCCCCGCGACGACTGTTCCAACGAGCGACGCCCAAGACTGGAGCTCCCCTGTCGAGCAGTGAATGACTGGGGATTGCGACTGGGCTGCTTGGCATATTGTGTAGCATGCCGTCTACCTAACGGCCTGGGCAACCACCCCCAAGCGCGCGACACGCCCGCCACGACCGACGCTAGCCTGGTCGTGGCATTGTGCGCCTGATTGGCGATACCCGTTGCCTCCACCGCCTCACTCCCGCCCACGAGGGACGCCCCGACCGGCCGGCGCACGCAACCAAGCACACCCCTACCTGCACAAATGCCCACCGCGACCGCTTGCGCGAGCTCGCCCTCTGCCCCACGCTCGAAGCCCTGTCAGATTTCCTCGTTGCCACCGACCGTCGCCAGCAACACCCTCACCTAGCGCCCGAGACAGACCTAGACAAGTCCTGCCGACCCATCGACCGTCCCACCGGCCAGACCCGACCCGACCCCTGGTACCAAGCCCAGGCCCGATTTCTCGGCCGGCTTGACGCTCGGCTCTTTGCCCCGAGGCAGACTGACCGGCCAACGCCCGCGCCTCCATCGGGAACGCGTGAGGACCCTCGTGCGTCGATACCTTCCTGACCCTTAGCCGCCCCCAGAAGGACGCCTGGGGGGCGCCACGGCGACGGCCAGCTCGGGGCACTCTCGAGCTGTGTTTTCGATGAGCACGGCCGCCGCCTTCTTCCACCGCCTAGTTCATCAGACAGAGAACCGCCGCGTTCTCCGTGCTGACCCCCAGATCGTGCCATGGCTGCCTCGGTCAGGATCTCGGGCCCGCCCAACAGCAGTTTCTTGGTGGGCTACCCAGGAATATCTGCAACTCTGGTGAGTGCTTGCTCCAGAGAATGTCGATCGCCTCTCGGCTCCCCCGCTGTTTTCCTCATTCCTTCCCTGCCACCCACGCTTGGTTCTCCTGGCGCTTCCCTTGCTGCGGGTAGAGCCGGACCCCAGGTTCGCCTTGGGGAAAGTAAAGGATGCGTCGTGCCGTTTCTGCTCCCTTTGCTCCATTCCTCGCTCGTCCCGCACCATGCTGTAACCAGGTCTCACGGCGCCCGTCTCACCGGCTAACGACATGCAACTACCGACGCACTCATTCAGCCCCGGATAGAAGGAAAGGTTGAGATCAGGCCATCTCAGGGATACTCAATGCCTGTCGGCATATCTCTAGTCAGGATATGCCTCCAGAGAAGAGAGTCGATCCACCCAGCCGCCGACAACATGGCCAAGAAGCACCTGGGCACGCCGAGGCGCGAGACCATTGACATTGTGGGCAAAGAGCACCTGTTGTTCCGGTGTCAGGACGGCAAAGAGTCCGAGAGTGTGATCGCCATGGACCTCCCCTTTGTCCTGTTTATCCCCTTTGGTCGCGGCGGCGAGGAGACCAACCGCAGGATACCACCCGCCTCACTACAGCTTGCCAGCCGCACCGCCGAGACCTTCTACGAGCTCATTGTCACTGTCCAGCAGGGCGCTAGCGACCAGTACAAATATGCTTTCCCCCTGCCCCTGCAGAGGTATGATACGCTGTCCACCTTCGGCATGTACAACCGCCCGGAGAGCAAGGTTGCAACGGCCGACAACATCATCACGCTCGCAACATCACTGCCACGCTGGAGCTACGGCCCCCTGGATCCCATAACCGTCTACATCAGGCTAGCTCCGAACCCCGACTGGATGAACAAGGCTAGGCGTGTCACTATAAACAAGATCACACTGAGCATAGAGGAGGAGATCACGTACAATCCAGAGGGCGACGAGCCGACAAAAAAGGTCAACAGGATCGCCAAACACACACAAAACGTAAGCGCCAAGATGCCCGAGGCCGGTTACACCACAAATCTCGGCCTAGTCTTTCCCTCGCGCGACCTGAGAGACTCGGAGGGCATCATGCGGAGGGGAGAGCCGTCCCGGTTCCCCAACTACCAGGTCACCTCCTTTACAACCACCTCAACTCTTTACAAGATCGAGTTTTTTCTCACAGTCAAGGTTCGTGTCTCGCCGGGATCATGCCGCGTTCCAGCTCAGGATCAGACGTGTTCTCTTACGATTGAGTCGTGCTGACATTCTCACTCTGGGTTGCAAGGCCTCGATGAGCTCTGCACGTGACATTGTGCTACGGCAGCCCATAGTCATCTGCCCCTTGGATCAGCAAGCCTGTAAGGAGGAGATTGAGGCCATTGAAGTGGCGGCACGAGATGCGTCCATGGTTGATCCCTACAACCCCTTCCTGCCTGCCAGGACAATAGTGCTCGCCAGCCAGTCGGATTCACTACGGCACCTCGGCCTTTGTCTCGTTGGTGGGAAGAAAAAGCCTCTAATCGAATGATGGGTCCCAAGACCTACGCGACTAACCGAAAAAGGAGGGGCTGTGCCGACCGTCCTCCTCCCCTTTGCCGCCTCGAGACATTGTCTGTCTTGCGGAAACTTGTCGAGGCACCTTCATACGTCCTCAACCTCCCGATCGTGTGTTTATCGATACTGCTCGGAGCATTCAGAGCCACACGAGGAAAACGGCCCTTGCTCCGGAGGCCTGGTAAGCAACGGCTCGGCTACCGAGCCGACTCTTGTGCCGGCTTGGGCTACAGCGTGAGAGTTTCAGGTTCGGCTGCGGGACGGCAGGGTGATGTGACCTCATTATTATATATGAGGTACTTCGAGGAACCAACAGAGGAGGGATCGCTCGTTGCATTCCTTTGTGCGCCCGTCTAATGTACCTGGTCTGATCTGTTGATACGCCAACAACAAAAAGAGAAAGACGCGCAAAGACGCGGTTTGCCAACGAGCCAGACGAAGACCATCCGCCTTGGGAGGCGAGGAAACCGCAGCCCAATTACTGCCACAGACAGTCCGGTTACCTGCCCTCGATATTCTTGGCGACATTTAATTCCCCAGACTCTTGCAAAGTCACCATCTGGAACACGGATCAATGCGTCGGCTATGGCGGGTTATATGTTGGTTGCCTTTTTTTCTTGCTTCTTCTGATTACTTCTCCTCCTTTTGTGCCTGATTATCTTACCCCTTCTATTCATGGTATTTTTTCGTCTCAACTCCAGGATGGATGGCGCAGGAATCTAGCTAGAGCGTCGGTAGACTTTGATGGTTTATTTAGCTTGGGAGCGGGAGCGAGCTTTTTTTTTCTTGTTTGTACACTTTGAATAATTAAACATCTAACCTGTTTGCATCCCCTTGTTTTCTCGCCTTCACATCCAAGGACGAGCCCCACTAATCGAGACATTATGAGTTTGGGTAGAAGGAGATGGTGCAAGGAAACGTGCGTGCAGGTCAACACATAGACAACCCAGGCCCTATCTTGCGAACGGAACTAGATAAGGCGCTCTCTATCTCTCAGAAAAAATCCTCAAACGCAAGGATCTCAGCTCTACTCATTTTAGGTGTCTAGTCGTTCTTGGTGATGGCGGTTCGTCGTGCTTGGCGTATGTTTTCACTTGGACATGAATTTTCCTATACAGGTTTAGTATATAGATGAATTGCGGGTAGCATCATCTTGTAGATATCTTTTCTTTTCTACTCTCGGTCAACAACGTTGATATCACCAATTAAAGCACTTGCGCGGTCGTAGCCCAAACATGACTGAATTTGTATGCGAATTTTCGTGATTCAGAGAGCAACATCGCCTCATAAAACGCCTCAGAATATAGAACGAGACAGTATGTGCCTTTTTTATACACTTTTTTTTTCTTGCTTTCGTATTTACTGTATTTCGCAGTTCCAACTCCATCTATCTATTAGACAACATGGATGTTCAAATGCGACGACACCCTGCTATCAGTGTCGAGATGGTCCTAAACGCCCAGCAATATACAATGCCCTGGCCCATTCCTCTGTTTCGAGATGGGCGTCCAATCCGCTGCCAGCCACCCCCGTCACCCACAACCTTGCGCGAATATTTTATGATCCAGATCCCTTAATGCCACTGCAGGTCAAGTCAACCACCAGACACGGGTAGCACTTTTGTGCTCGAGGAGAAGTGATGGGGGGAGATAAATAGAGTGGTGAGTAAGGAAAGGGCGTGAAAATGAAAATACGAAAAACACCAATGCGTCCCGCCCGTCAGTAGATAATCAACCCAGAGAACCGAGAATTGAAAGGCGCCCGTGGCTTAAAGATGGCCATGTCTGAAAATGGCACGGGATATTGGGGCCAAAAGGTCTGTTGCCCCAGGAAGACGGGGGGCAAACCCCGTCTTTTGGATGTTCCGAACCAAAAAAAAAAGAAAAGAAAAAAAGAAAAAAAAGGACCAAAGGGTAGCTTTACATGGAGAAAAGTGGAAACACAAAGCCATGCATTATGAAAATAGATAGAGAAGAAGGAAGAGACCCCTGATATGAATGTGATTGGCCAAGTGACCTTGACCGGCGAGCCGACCAGCTCGGTCGCAGGCCTGACATGCCTAGGGTCTCTCGCCAGTCGCCACGTCACTGGGTGCTACATTCACGTTTTGGTGGCGCAACAACCCAGAGGCTATTTCGATTACGAAGACGCCAGTTACTAGGCCATGCGCCGACGCTTCGGATCTGGAGCGGGGCTGTCCCCAAGGTCGTTCCGAAAGATCTCCTCGGTTGCCGCCGGACTGGGAGTACCGTTGTGCATGGAAACCCCGGGCACAACATTGCTGTGCTGGGCACCAATGCCGGCCCCGCTGTCAAAGGGTGCGTCGAGGCTGAAGTTGAATTCTTCGCCGTCCGAGGAGTTCACGCCCCCAAAGTCAGTACCTTCAAAGCCACTGAGCTGGTTCGCAAATGCGCTAGGATCCAGGAACTGGTCAATATCGATGGACTCGGGAAAATAGCCCCCTCCGGCGTTCTGTGTCGGATTGTTGCTGTCGTCGATGCCCGGGATGTGACCCGAGGGCGAGAGCGGCCCGAGAATGTGATTCAGCTCGTCGATCTTGTGGTCCTGCTCCTCCTGGAGTCGGTGCAGCGCATCGAGCTCCGTCTGCGACATGGCCAGTTCGTCCAGCAGCGGTGGAGGTGGCGTCAGAGAGGACATGACGGGCGAGAGCGAGTTGCTACCAGGAGCGGCGCTAGTGGGAGCCCGCGAGTGTGGAGGCGGCGGGGTCCCCTTTGCCTGGCGGTTCGGGATGGGTATGGACGGTGGTTTTGAGGAAGCAGGGGTAGTGGCCAGGCCGGCGGTGGCGGTGGTAGCCGGCATTGAAGGAGATGTTGCTTTGGGCATTGACGCCTGGCGGGCCATGATGTTGATGACCTGGTTGCGCTGATCACTGTTCATGGTGACGGGGGTCTTGGCCGCCACGTCCGACAGGTCGATACCCGACGCGGCACCGGCGTTTGTGTCGTTGATTATCCTCATCATCTGCTCCTGGGGGCTTCCGACAGCGTGCTTGAGGTAGTCTGGCGTTGTCGTGTCGGCGGGCATGTCAAACAGCTCCGTGACCTGACCCATGCGCGGCCCGCTGCCGTAGGCTGGCGACGCCGTCGATGCGGGGGACGCAGCTGCGACGCTGGCTGTCCCGACGCGGGGGATTGGGGGCAGCAGCCGCTGGGGCCTCTTGGGCGGGCTTGCCGCGCCGGCGTGGTCCCCCGGCTGTCGGTGGACAAAGTCGCCGAGGTCGACGACGCTGCCTTGGGGCATGCTGGCGCTGGGGATGATGCTGGCGAGGAGATCTGATACGCTATGCGATCCGCCCTGCTCCTCGAGCGACTTGCGGAACACGTTGGCCAGGAAGTTGAGGATGGCGTTGATGGAGTTTTCGTGACGTTCGTGCATGTTCTGGAACGCCACGGCCTGCTGGTACAGCTGGTTGTGGTCCTGGCGCAGGCGCTGTATCATCTCGTGGATGGCCCGCTGCTGGTTCCGCAGCTGACCGACCTGGTCCCTAACGAGCTGGAGGTCCTTCTTCTGAAGCGCCCCCGCTGACGCTTCGGCTGCCGAGCCAGCTGGCCTCGCGGCGCCAGCCTGTGACGGGCCGACGAAGCCCTGGGCGTGCGCATCCTCGGCCGGCACATCCTCCTCGCTGTCGCCGTCGCCGTCGTCCTTCTTTCCCTTCTTCTTGCTGCCGCCGCTCTTAGGCTTGTTTATCAGCCACAGCAGGTTTGGGTGGCCTCGTTTGAAGTAGGGGTTGTAGTACTCGCTCGGGCTCTTGTTCTTCCGCTCGCTGGCCTTCATCGAGTTGTCCGACAGCCCCACCCTCTTGTGGAAACCGTACATGTTTAGTTGTCTCACAAACGAGGCGTAGTTGTTGTGCTTGAAGAGCTCTGGGATCAGCGTTTTGGCAAATTCATCTTCGTCCAGTACTATGAACGAGTCGCCTTTTTGCGACCACCGGATAAGCTCTGTGTTTTTGGCCTCCTCAAGGAAGCTGCAGGCGCCAGAAGGACGTGTGGTTAGCACAAAAAGAAGAGAAGAAAGAACAAAAAACGTCGGGGTTTGCAACTGGGAGGAACATGACACGGGAGGGGTACCATGCTTACCTGCTCAGTTTCTGGACGAAAGGAGGGATCTGCTTCCGATTCGCCTGGGCGTCCCTCTTTGCCCTAGCAGCCTTCTCCTCGAGGAGCTGGATGTTGTCATTCTCATCGACAGGAGTCACCGAGGCGGGCTGCGGGATCAGGGCGCCGTCGTCTCCAAAGCTAGGCCACGGCTCAGCAAGCCCGTCATACTGGGACCTGCCGGCAGTGGGTACAAGAGCGCGCGCGGCTGGGCGGCGGGCGATGACATTGGACGAAGTCGGCGCAGGCTGAGAAAATCCCTGGGCGGACTGGAACTGATTTGGGGCGGACATTATGAAGGGAGGGATGGTCGGGGTGGGCGGCTTGGACGAATCGGTGACGGCAAAGTCGGCATCCACGCCCGGGGCGTTCCAGCGCGAGAACTGGTCCGGGGGAGAGGCGTAGGGCGGCTGGTACGGCTGCACAGGAACGGCAACCGGTCCGGAGTCTGGAAGGGCCCGCTTCCTCGGGTTTGGTGGAGACATGGAGAGGTACATGCGAGCCGGGGGCCTCGGTCCGCTGGGAGGCCGGGAGAGCGACTGTGGGCGGCTTGGACGGGTCGATCGCGCGATGGAGCCGCGAAGCAATCGAGGGGGTAGGGGAGGGGGATGTCCAGCAGTTCGGCCGCCGCTCCTGGAGGTCGTTTCGGATGGGGGTTTGCGGATTCAGGGGATACGGTGTTTGTTGTCGCTGGCGGATCGCGCCGGTCGGGTGCGCTAGGGCAAAGGCGAAGGCTAGAGGAACGGGGTCGTGGTTCGAAGCAGCCGGGAGGGCGGGCGGCGGGCGGGCGAGCAGGCTAGGCGCGCACTCTGGGCCTTGCAGGATCCGACAGGCAGGCGAGAGCGACCAGTCTTCAATGTCGGCCGAGGAGGGGGGCCAGGTAGACAGGCACACAGCGGTTAGATTGACAACGGCCAGCTCGGGCGGGGAACGAGTGGTGTGGACGAGATGCGATGTCGAGCCGAGAGGGCGTCCGCCACGGTGGGCCGACCGGCTGTGTCTGTTTATATGCTGCCGTTGGCGGATTTTCCGGATGGCGGCTCCCCTGGCCGTCCCGGTGGGAAACAAAGCTGCGCAATGAGGCGGGTGCTGTGCTCAATGTCGGGGGTTCTTGCTGGGCCCTTGGAGCCGCAGAGATGGAAAGTCCGCCGCTCTCAACCCGCGGACGGTGTACAGCGGGAAGGAGACGACGAGCGGATTCTGCCGCCTGCTGCGACCAAAGCCAAGCCGCCAGGCGCTGATTGAGGTTGGAGGTGGGGTTGCTGGGTTTACCTGGGCCCGTGGGAGCTGAATGGCTGCGCTCGCTTCAAGGGGAATGAAAAAAAAAATTATCCCAAACGAGGACCGTAATAGGGCGGACCTGTGGTGCAGCCTCAGACGCAAGAGAGGGATGCAGGATAAAAAATAAAAAGGGCCGCAAGAAACAAAGTCAAGGGCAAAACAAAAAAGAAAAAGACGAGAGATAGAAACAAGAGCTTCCTTGAATTGTTGTCTAGATTTATCTTATCCCTTCTCTTCTCGCCTTGGCTCGTGCCTCCCGTCTTTCTTGGACCGCGAAAACAGCGCCGGGTGTGTGCTTCGTCTTTGTACAGTCCGTCTTTTTGACTCCGGGCCTTCTTGTCCGCCTTGTTCTGCTGGCTGGGGGAGAGGCAGGGAGAGGCGCAGATGTGCGCACGCCGTCCAAAGTTGCTTGTCTTTATCTGCGAGCAGCAGGCACAAGCAGCAAGCCGCTCCCGAACATGAGGTGATCTCCGGGCCCACCACCACCCTCGTCCGCGGAAGCTGCGCCAGAGCTTCAATTTGCGGCGCCGGCCAGCATTGCATTGGGCACCCTGGTGGAGCTCGCCGCCTCTTAAAGATCGCAGAATGAGAAGGCGATCGGCTTCTACCGCACTCCCTGGTGGGGCCCGACGACAGACGGGCCCACCGTCATGGCAATGCAGCGTGCTTTAACGACTCGTGCTCCCCGCCAGCTCACTGCACCTTGTCAACACTCCCGCCTTTTTGTCGATATCCAACGTTCCCTTTTCTGCATCCCCGTCGTACTCGCGCGCGCCCTTGTGCGCGCCGCCCACGCATCTCCCACCCCCTCGGAGGCCCCTGCCAATCAGCTCAGCAGCATGCGCCCCCACAAGACCAGCAATACCCGGTCTTGCTCCGGGGAAGTCCCCAGCGCCCCGGCTTCTCTCCCGGAGCTACTGTTCCGGCGCGACAGGCATAGGTCCTGGCTGCACAAGGCATGCCCCAGCGGCTGCTCTACCGCACCTGCGGCGCGAGGCTGGTGGCCGCTGTCGCCCTGTCTTGCAGCTCTGGCGACCGAGACAAAAGACCGGCCGAGCGGCGGCTGCAAGCCACCCGTGACACATACATGTCCGCCTCCCTAACCAGATGCCCCGGGATCAAGCGCGTGCTGGTTGGTGTGCCTGACACAACTGTGACGCGAACTGCTGGATTAGCTTTTATGCTGCCGTCAAATCCGGGTTCTAGGGTATCTATTTCCACATGCTCACGACACCTTGCCGTCACATCTCTACTTGGCCCCCCTCCCCACTGCCGCCGATGCCCGCGATAGCTGTGCGTTGCGCGCCTGGTCCCAAGCCCGCCCGCCCGAGTTTTTCGCCCTGGCCTCCCGCTCATACTTCCTCCCTTCCTTTAGGTCCCGTGATTTCTCGCGGGGGTCGATGACAACAAGCTCCTCCTCGGCCTTTTTCCGATAGCTCAGGTCTTTCCCCAGCTTGTCGGCAGCGAAGCTGAGCGCGTGGGACATCCATCCTGCGTCATCGTCGTCGTCTTCCTGCTTCCCGCTCTCGACCTTGTCCCATGCCTTGCAGCTTTGGCAGTTGAGAATGAAGTGCAGGTCGCAAACCTCGCCCTCCTCGTCTGCTGCCGGCTGCCCATCCTGTGACTTCCTGTTGCCGGATGCGTCTGCGTTACTCGTTTCTGGCCGTTGTGGTTCTCTAGCCGCTGGGGCTTCAACGAGCTTCGACTGAAAGGCCTTGAGCAGGTCCAGCGTCTTCTGCTCCTCGGATGCGTCCGTATTATTCGCGCCCGGTCTCCTCTTTCTCCCCCTCGTAGAAGTCTCAGGTATCATCTGTTCAAGCGCCGATTTCTTTTCCACTTGCACTGGCTCCGTGTGCACGGTTCGCCGCATCGAAGCCTTCAATGCCGCAATCTCTTCGTTTGCCTTCTCCAGGGCTGTTTTCTTTTTAGTCTCATGCTCCTCAGGTAAGTCGCTTGTGTACTTTGGTTGTACCCGCGGCGCGGTAGGCAGTCCCGAGGGGGGAGAGTTCTTCATCTGTTCTGGCTTCTTCTGGACATCCTGTGAAGGCGGCCCATCATCTGCCGAGGTGCTTTCCGGGGGCACAGCCTTCTCGGTCTCGACCTTGGCCTTCTTGACCTTCTTGGGCGGCGCCGCTGCCGTCTCATCGTGATCCACGTCCATGACGATTCTGGTGTCGAACTTTGGTTTTTTCGGGAGAGGAAACTCCTCTGCATCGCCTTCTTCATCCCCAAAACTCAGCAGCTGCTTCGCACCCTTTCTTTTCTTGGGCTTCTTGACTGGAGCTGGGGCTGGCTCAGTGCGCTTGGCTATGCGCTCCCTCTTTTTCATGTCATCAAAGGGGTTGACGAGGATCTCTGTCTTGAGGAGCTTGATAGCGTACAGGGGCCGCTCACCGCCCTCAACCAGTTCTGCCTCGCCCATTTTTGCCAGGTTGTAGATGGTATCGCCGCTGCATACGGAGTTAGCTTTGCGCCGCCCCGAGACCAAGAGGTGGGTTTTGACAGAGAAGGATACTGACGCTATCCGCCCAAAAACGGTATTTTTGCCATTGAGCTCATCACACTTGTCGAAAGTAAAGAAGAACTGACTGCCGTTGGAGTCAGGGGTGCCATCATTGGCCATGCCAAGCAGGCCACGCCTGTTGAACTTGAGACGGCTATGGAATTCGTCCTTGAAGCCAACGCCCATTTCCCCTGCATTCTTTCCTCTCCGCTGGTCCATTGGCCAGGGCTCAAGATCGCCCGAGAAGGCCCCGCCATCGTAGATGGACTCGCCACCGTTGCCGGTGCCTGTCGGGTCGCCGCCTTGGACGATGAAGCCGGGGATGAGGCGGTGGAAGACGGTGTTGTCGTAGTAGCCATCGAGGCAGTGCTGGAGGAAGTTCCTCGAAGTCAAGGGTGTTTGCTTAGCGAAAAGCTCGACCGACAGCTCGCCGAGGCTGGTGTGCAGGATGACTGAGGCCGTCGGCTGCGGCTCAGTGTTGTAGATGGCCGACATAGTGGCGCGCGTTCGAATTGTCTCGAGCGGGAGAGCCTGAGATGGAGGACTGGCGTGGATATTGGTGGCGGCTGCGTAGGGCGGGCCTTGCCCGTCTGGCCTTCTTGGTCGGCGCGCGCGGGCTCGACTAGTTCATTCGGGTGATTCCCGTCGGTCGTCAGTCGCCAAGATGGCTCGCTCGCTGGTCGCTGGGGCTGGCAGTCGCGTCGGAGAGTCTCAGCGGAACCTGACTGCGCCAGGCAGGCCGTTTGCTTGGTCGAATTAGTGGGGCAGTGCGGATGATGTCACGTCATGTGATTGGTCCGTCCTTCGGGGCAGCTGAGGAGCTCCATCGACGACAACTCAAGCGCGGCGGGCCAAGCTCGGGAAGCCGCAGCTCGACGACACCGACCACCGCCCTCTTCAGCAATCCGCTTATCCCAACCACACATCCCGCGAGGCCTTCTGCAGCTGCTCCACGATCCTCTCGACCGGGCTGGACTCCGTCATAGTTTAAACTCCTGTGCGCGCGCATTTCGGGCACAATGGCGGACCCGCGAGAGTCGTCGTCTTACTCAGTTTTGCCGAGGATCAAGTACAACACCATCGGTGGTGTTAACGGCCCTCTGGTCATCCTCGACAATGTATGCCGCAGCGCGCTGCCTCCCCTGTCTATCATCTCTGCCGTCACTGACACCGGCCCTAGGTCAAAAACCCTAGCTACAACGAAATCGTCTCGCTCACTCTCCCTGATGGCACCGTCAGGTCGGGCCAGGTGCTCGAGGCCCGAGGTGAGGAGCTGTCTGCCCAGCCAGCCCGGGCATATCCTGATGTCTCTAGCCGTTCGTGGCCGCCTTGCTGACATGTAGCTCCTGTCAGGATCCCGCGCCGTCGTGCAAGTCTTCGAGGGCACTTCCGGCATCGATGTCAAGAAGACAAAAGTTGAGTTCTCGGGCGAGAACATGAAGCTTGGTGTTTCCGAGGACATGATGGGTCGTATTTTCGACGGTTCCGGTCGTCCCATTGATAAGGGCCCCAAGGTTCTTGCCGAGGACTACCTGGACATTAACGGCCAGCCCATCAACCCCTACTCTCGAGTGAGTCGGTTCCGTTCGAGTCCCTGCGTTCACATAGTGCCTCGCCTGGTGTCTAACAGCAGCTGTCATTTTACGTAGGTGTATCCAGAGGAGATGATCTCGACCGGTATCTCCACCATCGACACCATGAACTCCATCGCCCGCGGACAGAAGATCCCCATCTTCTCGGCCGCCGGTCTACCACACAACGAGATCGCCGCCCAGATCTGTCGGCAGGCTGGCCTGGTCCAGCGCGAGGGCATTACCAGCAAGGGCGTCCATGACGGTCACGAGGAGAACTTCTCCATCGTCTTTGCCGCTATGGGTGTTAACCTGGAAACCGCCCGGTTCTTCACGCGCGACTTTGAGGAGAATGGCAGTCTGGAGCGCACAACCCTGTTCCTGAACCTCGCCAACGATCCAACGTATGTAGACGGCAGGCATCCGAAGCCTTCGATTATGATGATGATGATGATGATGATAGTTCTCGCGTGCACCGTCTTGGGCCGAATTGCGCTGACTCCTTGGAATACCACAGGATCGAGCGTATTATCACTCCCCGATTGGCCCTCACCACAGCCGAGTACTACGCCTACCAGCTCGAGAAGCACGTTCTGGTCATTCTCACGGACCTGTCGGCGTACTGCGATGCTCTGCGTGAGGTTTCGGCGGCGCGTGAGGAAGTGCCGGGCCGTCGTGGTTTCCCCGGTTACATGTACACGGATCTGTCCACCATCTACGAGCGCGCCGGTCGTGTCGAGGGTCGCAACGGATCGATCACGCAGATTCCCATTCTGACCATGCCCAACGACGACATCACGCACCCGATTCCTGATCTGACTGGGTACATTACCGAGGGCCAGATCTTTGTCGACCGAGGCCTGTACAACCGCGGTATCTACCCGCCCATCAACGTTCTGCCGTCGCTTTCGCGGCTGATGAAGTCGGCCATCGGCGAGGGCATGACGCGCAAGGACCATGGCGATGTGTCGAACCAGCTGTATGCCAAGTATGCTATTGGACGTGATGCAGCGGCCATGAAGGCGGTCGTGGGCGAGGAGGCGCTGTCGGCCGAAGACAAGCTCTCGCTCGAGTTTCTGGACAAGTTCGAGCGCACATTTGTGACGCAAGGCCCCTACGAGTCGCGGACCATCTTCGAGTCACTGGACCTGGCCTGGTCGCTGCTGCGCATCTACCGCAAAGACATGCTCAACCGTATTCCCGCCAAGATCATCAACGAGTACTACCAGAGGACGGCGGACCGCAAGGGCAAGAGCAAGGCGCACCCCGAGGACAGGGCGACGGAGGAAGAGAACCTGATTGACGCATAAGACGGGTCTCTTCTGGGTCTGGCGGTCTCCTAATCTTGTTTCTGCAATTTCAGTTGCTAGTTAGGTAGGTGTAGGTACCCAAGTACTTCGGTATCTTGTACGCTGTGGAATTCCGGGGATTTCTTCTCTTTTTATTTTTGTTTTGCCTAGCTTCGGGTGCTTCCCGCAGGGTTACAAGACGGGAAGCAGAGGCCCTCGAGGATCTTTGTTTGGTGATCTGTCGACGACGCTACCGCCGGAATGGAAGTCGTTGCATGGTTGCCATGGTCGCCCTTGGTTTGGCTATGACTTTCCCCCATTTTTGGTTGCCAGACTCGAGGCGAGCGGAGGCTTTCTACCGTGGGTTGGGGCTGGTGTAAATTGGAAAAGTCATTGTAAAGCGACTGAGGCTCCCTCGAAGGGTTTGCAAGGATATCGCATCAACGTCTGTTGATCTTGTCGCTCTGCTCCGAGAGCTCAGCGGCTGCCCTCGATAGAGAGATGCATCGGATTTCTGGATATGCCTCGTCCAAACGACGGTCGTATCGGACATGGCGGCCTACCAACGATGTCGTCTCCAACACGCGCACAGCGGAACATGGCGTCGACGTCGACTCGGCAACAGGTGTGCCGAGCACTGGACACGGGCAAAATCGAACTGCACCCCGCATCGCGTGGCTGTACTCCAAAAGAAGCTGCTGCCAAATTGCTCACGCCCACTACCCGAGTAGTCAGCAAACCCCCCTGGATCACCCGTGCAACAACCCCGCATTCTGGCCGGCACACGGGGAGTATTTGCCAGAAGAAGCATTGGGGGTTGGGGCCGGGGGCTGGGTCTCTCCTTGCGAGATGGCTGCTGCCGCGCCAATCACCAGTCAGCCTGCTGCGAAGCGACGAGTCCCGCAGCTGCACGAGTTCTGGGCATGATGGATCGGGCCTTTTCCCCCAACGTCATTCGATCCCAATGCATGTCGTTTTCACGTCATGTTTGTTTTTCCATACGCCGACTATGCAGGCAGAATGCGAGAATACCCCAGCTACAGACCCCTTGATGGATGCCATTGCCGTTTTTCTTTTCTTGTTTCCCCCCATTCACGCTATCCTAGCGCATTTAACCGACTCGCCGACATAGGCGGACTTTTGTGCGTCCGTGATCCCTCGGCAGTGATGGCGGTGCTGTGCTCTCTCATGCTTACCTGCCTACAGTCAAGGGACAAAAGTATCGAACGAAATTTGTATGGCCTCCACACCAAAATTTCGTAGATACTTTTGTCCCCCCACTGTACCTACCTAGGTATTTGACTTGCGGTGCAACCTCGGTCCTAGAGAGCGGCGGATTCGACCTGAGAGTGCTGCCTTTCTCCCTGTCGTTCCCCACTTTTCGCATTGGTCGTTCGATCTCACCGCACAAACGAGCCCAGACCGTTTGGCCCGAAAACCAAGGGTTCCCTCCCTCATCTCCTCCATCTCCTCTCCTTCGACCTGGCGCTCATGCAGCTCGACGCGGGTTCGGCGAGCCCGTGCCGTGCGGGCAGAACTCTGAGTAGATCGCATATTCATCCCCAACGCGGCTTGAATACCGACATTCGCATACTCCAAAGCTCACTGAACGGCTTCCCTGCCCCATCACATAACCTCCCCTGGTTTCCCCAGCCACCTTTGGAATGATTGCTACGCCTGACAAGGCGTATCAAAGGCACGGACGCCTCTGAGCGGAATCAGGTGAAAATCGTGATGATGATTCTCCTCTCGTCAGTCCGTCACAGACTGCCGAGTGGAGTCTAATCTATCTGCTACTTCTCCATGTGGTCACGTGCTTGTACACGTGCCTACCAATCCTTGTCAGGGGCCTCTGGCAGGTCCTGGGACCTGTCAATGATGCTCCACCTAGGCCGGAACCCTCATCTTCCCCAATCCCCACGGGGAAAGAGTGCCCCGGATACCATGCCCCAGTAGGATATCGCCTTGTTTGTACCAAGCGAACAACACAGCCGAATGCTTATCTGATGGGCACGGACAAGCTGTGAGAGGCAAATCAGCCTCGACGCATGGTACATGCGCTGCTACTTCTGATCTCGGGGAACATAAAACCAAAGGAGAACAAACCAAGCAGTAAGGAGGGGGACAAAAAAAGAGGAGGAAGAAAAAAAAGGACCCCACCGTCTTCACATATTCTTCCCTTGCCTATTATTTCTTTCTTCCCCTACATACCACCCCTCGCTAGGTTCAAGTAGAATCTGTCCAAGCCTATAGCTATTGGTCAATTCCGAATCTCCATCCAATGCACAAATGCTACCTACCCAAGCATCTTGCTGTCACCTGCCATCACTGGATGCATGCCCTCCCGTGACAGGCCAACAACGGGTGGGGTGGAGGACCAAGTGCGTCGCTCCATTTCCACCTAGGCTGGTTGTTATTGGGGTAAATTCAAAGCCTGCCCGCTTTCCAGCCCTCCCCTTGCCACCTGCTCACCCCGGTCCCTGCCTCTACCAACAGTCCGGCTCAAATCGCCGGGAGCTTGTAGGCGATCTCCACCCCATGCTTCGCTACCTGGCTACCACGTCGGTGTGCGTTGTGGGCGAGGAAGCCGTTCTGTGCCGGATGAGGAGTAGGACGGGGAGGGTGCGGGTGACAATGAGTCGCAATCTGGGCAGGAACGTAATAACGCTCTGGCGTTGCCGTACCTGCATAACACATATAGCTAGCTGACTCTGGCTATAAAGCTGCCGTCCCAACCTCGGTTCCCTTACTCGCCTGGAATTGGGTTTTTGTTTCGGTCGTCGTCCGTTCCCCGTCTCTGCTCCCCGTCTCCCCTCCAGGCCCAAAAGGTCTTCCCAGATAGATATCTCTCTATCCAGATACCTGGCGCGCTCCCTCGTCCATCTGTCTGTCGAGCAATCATGAGGCATTCTCTTCTCTCCCTGGGCGCCTGCCTGCTGCCCCTCTGCTCGGCCCAGGCCGCACAAGGCAGCGGCAACGCGACGAAGCCGCTGCCCGACGCCGATGGGAAGTACTGGATCTACGGCGAGGGCATCTCGGCCGCGTTTGTGCCGTATGGCGCCTCGGTGGCCAACGTGTTCGTCAACGATCGCTATGGCATCCGTCGGGACATCGTGACGGGCTTTGACAACGCCACGGCCTTCACCGAGGACAAGAAGCACGACCACTTTGGCGGCGTGCCGGGCCGGTACGCCAATCGCATCAAGAACAGCACCTTTGAGATTGACGGGGAGACATTCCACATCCTGCCCAACGAGCACAAGACGCCCGAGCACCCAGACGGGCTCAACACGCTCCACGGCGGTCCCAATGGGTGGGACTGGCGCAACTTCACTGTTGTGTCGCACAGCAACGACAGCATCACCTTCTCCATTGTCGACCCCGACGGCGAGCAAGGGTTCCCCGGCGAGGTCGTGTCTTACGTGACGTACACGCTGGGCAAGATGACGTGGGACTTCAAAATCGTCGCCATCTCGACCACCAAGAAGACGCCCATCATGCTGACCAGCCACACCTATTGGAATCTGGATGGCTTCTCCAACAACGAGACCAACAAAATCTACAACCACACCTTCCACGTCCCCAACGGCGGCCAGCGCGTCGACGTTGACAACATCCTCATCCCGACTGGTGACATCCTTGCCAACCAGAAGTACTCGGTCAACGACTTCTGGAGCGCGCCCAAGCAGATCGGCGCCAACTTCTCCAGCCCGGAGATGCTCGGCAACTGCGGCTTCAACTGCACCGGCTACGACAACTGCTGGATCGTTAACCGGGCGCAGAACGGCCCCTATGACTGGCGCAGCTCGGGCCCCGTGGCGTCTGTATGGTCGGACTGGTCCGGTATCAAGCTCGACATCTTCTCGGACCAGGACGCGTTCCAGATGTACTCGTGCGGCGGCCAGGACGGCTCGATGCCGCTCAAGAAGACCCAGGGCATCAATGACAACCCCGATTTCCCACGCACAATCGCAAAAGATGGCTGCATCGTGCTCGAGGTCCAGGACTACATCGACGCCATCAACCAGCCTAGCTGGCAGCGCAGCAAGAAGCAGATCTTCGGCCCCGGCGATGACCCGTATGTCCTCCAGGCCAGCTACAAGTTCAGCCACGTCTAAGCCCCCAGGGATATGTCGGGAAATGGACACTGTGAGGTATAAAGGGGAAACGCGAAAATGAAAAGGACAATTAAATACGGCAAACAGGGCGGATTGTGTTGATCTGCCATGAAGGAGACGGCATGACTGCCATGCGTATGATTGATTGTACATATCCGATATAATGAGTAATTAATCATTTGAAATCCAATTCTTGGATAACTTTTGTTTGAGGCTTGACATTTGCGCATACTTTTTTTTCTTCTCTTCTTTCTTCCTTCTTTTTCTTTCTCTTCCTCGCTTCATATCAGATGCTGATTTTTTTCTATTTTTTTTTCCTATGGGGGGTCTTGATGAATTTTACCCCAAGCTTCAATAATCCTTGTCCCGCAATTCCAGCTGCCGCCCTGTCGGCCACTCAACCCCGACCGACTTGCAATTTCCATGAGCTGTATACTAGCCTAGGCCGTTGTCCCTCTCATCAACGCACAGCCCAAAGCCCTCGTCCTCCACGCCAAGCGCAGCCGACAAGACGTGCGCCATGTCAGCATCAACAGTAGCGCTCTACCCGCCACAGCGCCAGCCCTCGTCGCACGCAGCCCTGCAGAACCCGCTGCCGCCCGTTTTGCACACCCCGTCGGGGCTCGCGCTGCTCGAGCTGCAGGGGACCATCAACACGGGCGAGGAGGAAGGCGGCTCGTCGTCGTCGTCGTCGGCGACCCCTTCGGCGTCGGCGCTGACTCGGGTCGGCCGTCTCGACTTCCCCGAGTACGTGCCGGGCAAGTCCGAAGACGGCGGCGCCTGGATGAAGCGCGTGTATCTCTACGTCGGCGTCAACCAGCGCCTGACGGGCGAGATCAAGAAGCTGCCCCGCCCCGTCGCCGTCATCCGTCGCAGGAGGGACAACGAGGGGCCGGGCGATGGCGCGGGCGCGGACGGCGCGCTCGAGGTGGTCGAGATTATCCGCTACAAGCTAGTGTTCTCGCAGCGGCCCGAGCCGATTGGAGTTCCGGCTGGGTGAGGCTGGTCAAGTGCGCGTGTGCTCTCCCCGCTACCTTGCTTTTATCCGTTTTTTTCTCTCTTTTTCTCTTTTTCTCTTTTCCGGCATTCTTCCTAGAGCCGGTCCCCGTGGAAGCGGTCCGGAACATGGGCGCTACGGCTAAGGAGTGGGCACAAGCAAAAGTATCACTTGGAACCAAAAAAAAGATCCCATTCCTACAATGACTGAATGGGACTCACCAGAGCCGTGCAGCGAAGACAGTGCAGCATACCCAGCGGGAGTGGCCTGGCGTCAAGTCGTAGCTTTTCTTTTCCTTTTGTGACTGTGTACGGGGCCAAACGATGAATATAAACACGTTAAGCCGCCCCAACAGTGGTCAGTGGCCTCGTCCTCCCCAACCCTTCCTTGCCATAGTAGTCCATGGGGTATGGCCCCGAGCCCCAGTCATCACGCTCGCCCAGGGCTACGAGGGCCTCGTAGGCCGTCAGAAGCGGCCGCGGGAATGCGTAGCCCCAGTCGATGCTCAGTCGCGGGCACGCGACCTGAACCCAGCACTCGACATTGGCCATGGCCGCCAGCTTACCCGGGAAGATCTCGCTGAGACACAGGTTGACGCACGGGATCCCCAGAGCCTCCAGCCGGCGCTCGATGAGGGCGAGCGCGTGGGGGTTCCCCTGGCGGCCAAGCGAGCCCAGGATCAGCCCCCACTTCCGCGCCTTCTTGGCAGCCGAGATGGCAGCGCGCCGCAGGTCCTGCATCTCGGCGTGGCCATACTCCTCGCGGGTCAGACGTCGAGAGTAGGGGTCGTAGCGGTAGGCCGGCACGTCCGGATTATGGATCATGATGCTCTCGAGGTGGAAGCGGCCGTCGCCAAGGTACAGAATCAGGTCGACCTTCTTGTCGTTGGCACTGGCGGCACGAGACAAGTCGGGAGACGTGCAGCCCAGAATCTCGCCGCGCGACAAGGGCGCGATCTGGGGCACGATGACGCCGAATCCGGCCTTCTCAAGGGTGGAGCGGACGCCGTGGATGGTGGCGTTGAACTGGATGGTGCCAACGAGGGCGATGGTGCTCCCGGCCGAGAAGTTGCGTTCGAGGGTGGCCAGCAGATGTGAGGTGTCGATGCTGATGTCGACAAAGACGTAAAGAGTCTTGATCTTGGTCACGTCGACGGGGATCAGACAGCTGTGGGCATAGTGCACTAGAAGATCACAGCCCAGGGCGCGAGCAGTGTAGTCGTCGATGCAGCAGGCGCCATAGGTCACGTCGCCCATGATGAGCGTCTCGACGCCCGGACAGAACTGTGTCAGGATGTCGGAGATGGTGGTGGCAAACAGAAGCAGGCCCTCGGGCATCTGCAGGGCCACACGCCTGGCCCCCAGCGTCCGGATCCTCTGGATGGTCTTGTGGATCTCGAACGAGTAGTTTGCCGGCAGCAGCGCGATGGCCGCCTTGAGCTCGACATCTGCCAGGAGCTCGGGCGGCACCTGGTTGAGCAGCCTCGGCGCGCGCTTTGGCTGTGCGACTGTTGGAAGGAGGCTGTGTTAGACAATGACAGTGCTCCATAACCAGGCCCAGGGGCCCGCCAGCCTGCAGCTTGCTTGCTTGCCTTGAACTGCCCCGCCCTGCGCGCTCCCTGAATCTCCGGAGTCCGAAGCAGTGTTCGAGGGTTGCGCCGCCGCTGCCGCCGTTCTCCTGCCCACAAATCTCTTTTTGGGCTGCTTAACCACTTGCTCCGGGGCGCTGGCCTGGGAGTAGCTCTGCTCGATGTCGGCAGCGATGCCAACATCGACAAGGGCGCGGTCGTCCTCCATTGTACAAGGCGGGCCGCTCCGTCAGATAGGTGACTGCCTGCTTTGATCAGTCGTCTAGACTCGCCCAGCCACGTGCATGATGATATAAAAGGGAGTGGGTGGGGGACGAGTTCGATCGAGTCTTTCCGAGTGGTGGCGTTGAATCCAATGCCCCACCTCAGAAGTATTTGCGGGGCTGCTAGGCAGAATTCGATTTTGGCTGACATGCAAGTCTGGGCATCTAATATGAGATACCTTGGTACTTTAGGTACCTGTGTAGATAGAAACTTGAACCAGATCGTTGATGCTCGACATCTGCTAGTGGTCCCGTCCTAGATTACTCCTGTATACTCAAACGCAAACTTATGGCCATGCCGCTTGGTGCCAAAGGCTCGCCGTTGCTTCGATTGCTTCGCCATCAGATCACTACCCTTTTGGGCCGTCGTCCCTGAGCCCCAGGAGATGCACAGTACGTACCCATGTGCATGAGAAGCAAAAGCGGGCGTCTATCGGCTTGATTATATAAGTCGACACGCACAACCCGCGGGTGGAGACTCCCATATTCTATCCGCCACTCAGAGAGGGAGGCTCCAGAAAATCCCGAGTGCACGGACCGCAGCCTCGCTTTCCCCCCTCGCATGCCCTAGCGAGCCCACACAAAGACAAATTTCCTGGTGCTGCGGACTTTCTTGATGCTGCTTTTCTCTCCTTGTCACCCAGTCGAAAAAAAATATCGCCGGAACTTCATCACCGACGACCACCGCCCAAAGATCTCAATCGCACCCTCGAGTAGGCCGGTTGACGAGGATCATTTGCCAAGATGAAGTTGAACATCAGCAACCCGAGCACTGGAGCTCAGAAGCTCATCGAAGTCGAGGATGAGCGCAAGCTGAGGGTCTTCATGGAGAAGCGCGTATGTTGACAACCCCCTCGGACGAGAGACAGCGACCGATCGCCCTGCCCTGCCCTGAGCCAGCCGCCAGCCACCTTCAGCACCCGCCGGTGCGATACTCGTTGGATGCCCAACCGGGGCCTCGGGCGGATCGTTGACTGGCTGTTGGCTGGCTTTAGATGGGTGGGAAGTTGGTCGAGTGGCCGAAGCCTGTTTGGAAATGCAAGAGTCTAGATGGGAAGCTGGGAAACCACCGCAAAAACTAACACCAACGTTTTCTCTCCCCCTTCTGCAGATGGGCCAGGAGGTCTCCGCCGAGGCCCTTGGCGATGAGTGGAAGGGCTACATCTTCAAGATCACGGGTGGCAACGACAAGCAGGGTTTCCCCATGAAGCAGGGTGTCCTGCTGCCCAACCGTGTCCGCCTCCTGCTGTCCGACGGCCACTCGTGCTACCGCGCCCGCCGCACTGGTGAGCGCAAGCGCAAGTCGGTCCGCGGCTGCATCGTCGGCATGGACCTGTCCGTCCTGGCTCTGTCCATCGCCAAGCGCGGCGAGCAGGACATCCCCGGCTTGACCGACGTCGTCCACCCCAAGCGCCTTGGTCCCAAGCGTGCCACCAAGATCCGCAAGTTCTTCGACCTCAGCAAGGAAGACGATGTACGTGTTTGCTGCTTATGCTGCTGTCCCCGTCTTCGCCTGCTCGTCGAGCCCGCTCGTTCGTTCGACTGAACGCGACGTGGTGGTGCTTGACGGGTAGAGTCTGAGTATAAAACCGCCTCCTCCGCTCCGCCTTTCGCTGTTCCGACCACCGCTGCTGCGGCCCGAGATTTGAGGAGAGAATACGGAGTTCCAAGGAGGAGGCTGGTTACGCCGGACCGTCGACGAGCCAAGACACCGAGAATACAAAACAACATGACAGAGACTAATGCGGGATACGTTTTCGTTCCTTTCCACAACAGGTGCGGAAGTACGTCATCCGTCGCGAGGTCCAGCCCAAGGGCGAGGGCAAGAAGCCTTACACCAAGGCCCCCAAGATCCAGCGCCTGGTCACCCCGCAGCGCCTGCAGCACAAGCGTCACCGCATCGCACTCAAGAAGCGCCAGTCCGAGAAGGTCAAGGATGCTGCCGTACGTGTGCCCATCCCCCTTATTAGATACCTCTGCCATCCTATAAGCGTTCGCACGGTCTGCTAACTGGGGGCTGTTTGTGACTACAGAACGAGTACGCCCAGATCCTCGCCAAGCGCGTGGCCGAGGCCAAGGCCGTCAAGTCGGAGGCTCGCAAGCGGAGGGCCAGCTCCATGCGCAAGTAAGCGTATGTTGGCGGGCGTTTTGGTGGTCTTATGAAACGGAACCGGGTTCGCGTGTTTGCATTTCTGGGGAAAAGAAAAACAATCGGCTTAAGGTGCAGGAGTGGTATGGCGACATTTTCGGCTTGCTTGCCCAGGGGCATCCTTTAGGCTTTTGTTATCACGTCATGGGATATCGCGTGGGAGATGGTTTATGCCTCTCACGTTTTCATGCTTGCATTTGGAAGGCGATAATTGTTTGCGGCCCGGCCCGACTCGTTTCATGTGACATGCACTTGGCGCTGTAACGTGTGATGTCGTTATTTAAAACTAGCACCGAGATGCTCTTGTCCATTGCTGGTCCATTAATGGATGTCAGCCATGTCAGGACAGAGGAGGAAGAAGAGAAGAGTATAAAAAATCATCTGCTTGGTGGCTAATCTAGCCGCCCTACTGGGGCGGTGGTTATGCAGGGACACAAAGAGAAAGAGGTCGTGGAAGAAACAGAGCATTATAGAAGAAACAAGTGGCAAACGGGAGCAGTGATAAAAACAACACGGTCTGCTGTCACATTCCCAAAAACAACACAGGACATGTTTTCAATCTCGTTCTGCCAACCTTTTCGTGTCCGTTTTGGAGAAGTTGTTGCCGGTTCTGCTTGTTCTTGTCGTCATGAAAAAAAGTGCGCGCGAGCCCCCTCAATTCTCCTGGTATGATAATGCGACATCTTCAACAAAGTAAGGAAACGCCAATCCCCTCCTGTCTCGTCAATATTAAGAAAACGAAAAATAGAAGGAAAGGAAAAGTAATAATAATAAGGCTGGGAAGCATGCGGATTAAGGTGCAAAACGTGACGTTAATTGAAAACGGAAAGGGAGGAAAAGTGGACAGAGACCTTTTGAGGAAAAGGAGGGAAAAAGAAAACAGATAAATGACGAGTTTTTGGTTGTTGGGTAATTGACCCCATGCATAAAACGTAATCAAAAGCGTAGCCGTAAGACTATAGTGGTCGTCAAAGTCATCCGTCGTCAAGCAAATTGTCTCTTGAGGTCAGTCCATCTCCTCGTGAGGGTCTCGTGCTGGGAGTTGATCTTTGCGGGGGGAAAAGCAAATCATGTCAGTATGGAGGTTCAATGTAGGTTTCTTTGTGAGGCAGCAGGACAAGGAGGGCTAATTCTTACCTCGGCGTACTCCATCTTGGTCTTGACCAACTGTTCCTCGAGCTCCGCCATCTCGCGCTCAACCCTCCTGTTCTCCTCAGCCACCTTCTCGTTGCGCTCGAGTAGGCCGGCACGCTCCTCCTGCCAAGCCTTCTCCAGCTCAGCCGGCTGGTCCTGAAGCAGGTCTCGCAGTGTCTTCACCTGCTCACGCAGCGTTTCTGTCTCATCCCGGAGCTCTTGGTTTTCGACCTTGAGGTGCACCACCTGCGTCGCTAGAGTGGCCTGCTCCGAGTCATTCGCCTGGAGCTGCTCCTCGAGCTTCCGGATCTTGACCGTGGCCGAGTGGTTGGAAGCCCTGAGCTCTTCGATCTCGGTGTCGCGCCGCGTGATCTCCGCGTCGCGAGCCTTCTCGGCCGCCGTCTTTTCCTCCCACTCTTGTGTATACAGTGCTAGCATCTCGGGCGTGATGCGCACATCACAAGCATCACGCACCATCTGGTCCGCCCGGTAAACCTCCTTGTCGATGCTAGCCGACGAGGAGCCAAAGAATCCGCTCTCGAGAAGGCCGCCCGCGCTGGGCGCTGCATCGATATACACATCGAACAGACGATCCCGCAGGAACGAGGTCAGGGCCGAGATGTCTGAGAGCTGGAGCAGTGTCGTGGCGTTCTTTTGCATCAACACCACGCTGAACTTGAGAATGGCGGACAGGCCCTCGGAAAGGATGAGGTCATAGATTCGCAGCACGAGCTGCAGCGGGAATCGGTATGCGAACAGCGTCAGGAACCACTGGGTCGCGTACAGGTGCGACGAGATGCCCTTGCGGTGAAGATGGCAGTAGAGGGCCGGCTCGAGGTCCTCAATCAGCCGCTCGAACTGGTATAGGTGCTTGTGCAGCCCGGGCATGTCATGGATAAAAAGGTCGCGCAGCTTGTAGTGGTTCATGAGCCGAACGAGCAGGCAAAATGCCTCCTCCTCTGGCATGTTGAAGAGGAGCGGCATCACCAGGAAGTTCATGCCCTGCGCATAACCGACCGCCTCGTCAAATAGCGCGTACGCCTTGCACACGCCAAAGAGCGCCTCCTGGAGGCCCTGTGACGCGGCGAACTTGGAGAAGCTGGTGCGCATGCCGAGGTCCTTGCGGATCACCTTCTCGAGCTTCTGGAGCGCTGCCCTCTCGTCCTTTTCTCTCTTTTTCCGGTCAGCCAATGCAATTGCCTGGTTCTTGGCAGCCAGTGCGGCGGCGGCGGCGGCCACCTCGGCGTCTTTGACGGAGTTGCTTCCGGTGCTGTCGCCATCCGAATTCACCGAAGAGGCGGACGAGGCCGTCCCCCCGCGCTGCTTGATGCTGAGGTTGCTGTTGCTGGATGTACCGAGGGAGCTGGTGCTATGCCGATCCTTGTCCTTGTCGGTGCCCCGTGCCACCAATTCACGGTATACAAGCTCGAGACCTTCATTTTTGCTTTGCGCGAGAACTTGCCACACGACTCCTCGGATGACGTTGGGGATACCAACCGCAATAGCCTTGTTGAGCTCATCCGAACTCGTCCGGGCTACGGCCGCGGGGCCCTCGTACACCACCGACTGCCACAGATCCCAGTCCACTGGAACACCATCTGCGATGGCGGACGGTCCAGCCTCGACCCCGGAGACAGTACCCGGTCTCAGACTCGGGTTGGGACTTTTGGGCAGTGGGGACAACGGGGGCTGTGCGCTGTCGTCGATACCATCAGCACCTGCCCCGCCCGGTGTGCTGGTCGCTGGGCTCAGTGTGTGAGCGGCAGACTTTGTGGTTGTAGCCGTGCTCTGGTCCTCGTCCTCCTCAGGCAACGAAGTTATGCCGGCCTCTTCCCGCATACGCACGAACTTGAAGCGGTCCCTCAGGCTGTTCCTCCCGCCACCCCCACTGCCCTTCTCCTCGTCCAGCCTGCTGAGCATCATCTCAGGGTTGCTCGTGAGAGTGGCAACGGAGCTCGCCGTGTTCCTGCGTGGGGACGACACGGGCGGGGAGCTGTCCTTGTCCTTGGATGTATTACGAGACAGCCAAGAGAAAGGGCTCGTGAGCTTCCGGCTTAGAGGCTCCGGGGCTGGGACCGAAGGGACCGTGAGGGGTGGCGGGAGGCTGCTCGGCGCGGGGATGGCGGGGGGTGCGGTCTTGGTGGGGGACTCGGTGGCCGGAGACCAGGGCATGGCTGGCAGGGCGTGGGTGATACTGCCCATCGATAATGTCTTGGGGGCTACTCGCTCGATGGGGCTGGGAATCGTCTCGCTACCCTCTCGGGAGTCAGAGGCTAAGGAGCGTCAGCATTTGCGCGAAGCAGCAAGGAGGGCGAGGTGGCCAGAAAGAAGCAAGCAACATACCGTCTGTCGTGAGTGTCGGTGCCGTGCTGGATGGCGGCGCCTCCTCATTGAGGCTGACATTGTCGAGAGCGCCGTTGGACGCCTCGGATAGACGGTTGCCGGCGTCGGCCCGGGGAGGCTCTGGTTTGTCGTCGGACTTGTTTTTGGCTGCAGGCTCGGCTGGGGCCGGCGGTTGAGTTTCGGGCCCGTCCAGTGGCTCCGGCTTCGTGACGGGCGTGGAGTCGGAGGTGGGCGAGGTAACGTCCTGACACTTGGCCGTCTTCTTCTCTTTGATTTTCTGGAATGCAGCTGCGAGCTCCGACTGCTGGCTCTCTGGGCGGGCTGCCGAGGGTGTTCTCTTGGTCAACGAACGGATCGATGCCGTGTCGGGCGCGTCCTCAAAGGTGTCCTGTCGGGCGGGCATGGCCGGAGCAGATTAGCAGAAGCTCGGCTCCAGTGTGTCGGTGTGCTGCTGGTGCTGGTGCTGGGAATCCAGTCATGCGTAGCAGGGTGGCGGGGTCGAGATAATGGCACTGCTCCAAATCTCTGCAGAGTGTATGGCCAGGACGCAAAGCCGCAGGGTGTGCGAGAAGGTTGAGGTGAGGGTGCAGGCGCAGAGGAGCGGGAGGGAAAGGGCGGCCAGTCAATGTGTAAACTCGAACAAGGTTTCGGCGTGCTGAGGTGAAGGGCCGAAGATTGGACAAGACAAAAACAAAAACAAAGGCTGCATACCTCTCTTTCCGAGTCACTCGAGGGCGAGACTGGCCTCTGTTCCTGCGTCGCTTTCGACTCGACGGCCGCGGCCGTTGGCTTTTCCACCTCGGCCGACATTATGGCTGACTGGAATGCGTATTCTCTTTCGATGTCCTCTCGCTCGTCCAGGCCCTGTCTCGGCCGTGTTGCCTCGGTGGTTGGGCGTGCCGCAGCAGAGGAGCTCGAGATATGTATGGACTGGGCGAATGCAGGCCGTGACCGCTCAGGGGATGCTGCCAGCCTGTGTCACTCCTGGTCGACGTGGTGTGGCTGCTTGAGGTCGGGCAGCTGTCTTGGACGGCATAGGTCGGTTGACGGGACAGATGGGCGGCGGTGGGACTTTGCTACCGATCAGGCAGGCAGGTCGATGATATGGTCAGTGTCCGGGTTTCGTTCGAGAGAGAGGATGTTGGACGCTGAGATGTCGAGTTTTGGACAGCTGCATGGACAAAATACCGGGCGGGTTGCTGCGAGGCGGATCCTTTTGCCTCCTGTGGCCAGCCGTGCTTCCAAGCGTGCGCCCTGCTGCTATATTCGGGACGAGACTAGCGCGCGCGAGCTGCAGCCGTGGGTGCACCGAATCTGAGGCTGGCTGCGGACGGGCGGTCTTTAGGTTGGCGGCCAGCGCTGTGCCAACCCACCCTGGCCCCGGTAAATTCAGGTGGGTGGGACGCTCAGAGCAGGCGGGAACATTGCGAATTTTGGATCGACCAAGCACATCAAATGTAGCCTGCCAATCGGCCCACGCGTATAGGTGCCTACATACCATCTGGGCCTGGGTCTGGGTCTAGCTACGTCGCTCCAGTGCTGTCTTGAGGCAACCAAGACGCCTATGGCGTCCGGCCACACTCTGCTGCATCTTCTTATTGCCACAGCTCCCGGCAGCAACAAGCGTCACTGCTCGACCGTCCCGCTTGTGGCCTCGCTCTCTTCACTTCATGGTGCGGTCCGGCGTTTCTGACTGGCCTCGAGGACGTCTTCTGTTGTTTGGGCCCTGCAGAGAGAGGTACCTCCTACCTGCATTACCAGGTGGTGGGGGCGAGCCATGGCCCTCGGCCTTGGATGTGGCTGGAGTCTAGGCCTCCCAGTCAACAATCCTTTCTTGCCCCCTTCCCCTCATAGTCTACCTTTCAACTGTTTCTCGTCCATTGAAACAATGCGGCAGCATAGAAACGTAAAATTCCCGTCAATACAGCATGTCCGGGGTCCCTTGTAGTTGTTTGTTTGTCGGCCAAACGCTGAACAGAAAAGAAAAAAAAAGAAGAAACCGCCAACAGACTGCGTCTTGGAATTCCAGCGACCCCACCTTCGCGGGACGCTTTGGGCAGGTGGGGGAACAAGAATGGCGGACAATTTTCTCCCCTTCTTGCTCCATTTCTGTGGCTGGATCGTCCGTCGCTTCTCGGCACCCTCCACGCGCAGAGACTGTAGCGCCCACCCGGCCCACATCTAGCGTGAGCATCAGGACACATCAATTTCAGCAACCCAGCGGCCCGCCGTTTGAGCTTGCGCACCCAAGCCCAAGTCCCGGCCCTGCGTCACCTTCGCTTGCCTACCACCACCAATAATCTCTACCAGGTGACAGCCTGGCCCTGCCACGGGCCAATTAATTTATTGTCCTGCCTCCCCAACCCCTTTGGACCCCTTTTCTAGGCGGGCCCGCCACACCGCTTCCGTCACCTTGCTGCGGCTCTGCTCCATGCAGCAAAATAGGGGCTGACCAGAAAGAAGCCTTTTCTTTTTTGCCGAGTTTCGATGCTCAAGACACAAAACTACACCTCGGAAGCAGCTGCTGCATATTATGGGTTATTCTAAACAACAGGCACTACACCCAGAAGCTATCTACTTTTTTTTTGCTGTCCCAAGGCCGACACCCGGTCTGCACTCCGAGCCCGACCCGAGATCTAGCAATTATCGAGCTATGGTATCGTTCCAATCAAAGATCGTCACACTGTGAAGATATCCGCCTCCTCTCGTCGAGGCCGTCGCTCTTTCCGTCTGCCCTCGCGGGGAAAGGGGCCGACGGCCATCAAAGCCTGTACATATGTTCTTTGTAATGAAAAAAAAGGTGGTAAAAGAGGGGGAAAGAAGGGCAAAACGCGAACGAAGAATGACAGGAAGAAAGTCGTAAAATGGCGGTCGGAAATAATAATGTGTAGAAATAACTTCTAACGGTTCCGACACCTGAGAATATGTCTGCCGTTTTCCTTGCATTTTCTGGCCTCCCCAATAGTATCTCTGGGTTTCTTTCAAGCCCAGCTCCTGCGTCCACTGGTGATCTGCGTGTGCTCCATCCTTCGGTTTTAGGCAAATCCGAAGTAGTCGCTTCCAGCAGTAATGGCCTTCATGATCTGCGCACGGAGAATCTCGTAGCTTTCGTACTCGGGCAGATCGAGTTCTAAGGGGAGGCAGATTACAGTTGTTAGTATCGGATCGTTTGCACATCCTTGCGTTGTGCACACAAGCTTCGTAATACGACTTGACAGGGAACTTACGGTTAAAGCATGTGTGCGAGCTTGGCAGTCGCTCCTTGTTGCCGTAGTCGCGGTGGATGTTGAAGCGGCTCACGCCATTCATTCCCTCGAGTTCCTTGAACCCGTTGAGTGGCACCTTTGACGTGCCCGTGACGAACTGAAGAAGCTTGGCCCGTTCCTCCTTGTCGAAGGAACGCACAGCACGCCAGAACCACTGGATCTGCTGAGATGAAGGCGTGTAGTTGTGGTATTCTGTGTGACTCTTCCAATCGTCCACGTCGATGTCGGGCAGGCCCGAAATCAGCAGCTCCAACTCCTGCTCGTTGAAGATGGCAATGAGCTCCGCCGGGATGATGTCGTGGAAGCCTGTCAGGAACTCAGCCATCTGATCTTTGACCGAGGCGAGGAGCTTGTGCTCCACCACTAGCCGCACATAGTCGTGCTTGTTCTCCTCCGTGACGGGGATGTTGCGTCCGTTCTCGCATAGGTCCACCGTCTTGGTCATGCCGAAGGCGTCATCCTCGACGGCAAACGTCTCAGTGATAATATCAGTGATGTCGTTCTCGAGCATCCAGACCAGCGACTTGTAGTACTCGGGGTCGAACGACTCCATGTCCTTGACCGAGACGGGCTTGCCGAGGATGCGCTTGTAGACCGCACGGCTGAAATAGCAGTCGAGAACCCGTCCCTCGTATAGCGCCTTGCCAATGATGCGACCGATGAACTTGAAGAACATCAGGTGCTCGTCGTTGATGCTGCTCAGTTTGTTGGGGTGGAACGTCGTGCGATCCGACGACACTGGGATGAACAGCACGTAGTTGGGGTCGAACATCTGCCGCGAGAGCACCTGGAACCACTCCCGCGTGACGCCACCTGCATCCACACCCTCCTCGCCATGGAAGCGAATGTTGAGCTTCCCGTATTTCATTTCGTCGCCCTTCTTGAAGTATAGCGATTTGAAAGAGTCGTGGAAGACATGGTCTCGGCGCACCGACAGCTGCAGCGGCTGGAATGACGGGCGCGTCTGGTTGCCTGTCTTGGCGTGGACACTCCGGTTGAAGTAGTTGCGCTTGTTGTCGAACTCGAGTACTTTGGGGTTCTTAACCAAAAGCGAGAATGTGCCCGACATGAGCTTGGGGTTGTTGCGAACGAGCTCGTTCAGCACACGCCGATGGTCCTCAGTGAAGCTGAAGAAGAGCCCAGCCATGCGGTTCTCGGGCGGAGGACTAGAGAGCAGCATCTCCTTGGACATCTGGCTCTGGGACGTTGTCGCGTCGCTCAACGCTGTGTTCTTGCAAACAACCATCAGAGACTCGATGAGTGGCAGCAAAATAGTCGCGACGTTGACCATGTTCTCTCGCTGGTGGATAGCGCTGAGGCAGGCGCTGAGCTTCTCCCACATTGTTCCAAAGGTTGAGTTGTGATACAGGGAGCTGATGAACTCCTGCTTCTCCAATCCCTTGTCTGCCAACTCGTCATCGGTCTTCTTTGCTTTGGAATCAAAAAGATGGTCAAGCGCGGTGAGGACGCGGAGGAGCTTGTTCTGCTCGGAGGCGCCGGGGGAGAATTTGGCAAGGGCAACGCCCTGTATCTCGGTGCCCGACTCAGCCTTGAGAATATGCGGCAGCAGGTCGTCCAGATCGCGCACTATGTTCTCGCTCAGGACCCGCGCCTGACGTACCAGCTCTTGGCCAAAGACTACTTTGGCGCCCGGAATGTTTGACAGGTTCTTGATGGTCGAGATGGTATTCTGGAACGTCTTCGAGCTGCATTCCCGGGCCACAAAAATGTTGACCACAAGGGTAAGGTTATGGACAGGGATAACGGGAGGCTGCAACTGCTTGGACTTCTTGGATTCTGCCGCCTTGGCGTCCTCCGCCTTGGATTTGTCTGCATTGCCGTCACTTGGCTCGGGAACGGCGGAGGAAATGGTCACAGCCGGGGCCACTGGCTCTATGTTGCTGTCGGTTGCCGTTGCCGAGGACGGACCAGCCTGCGGCTCGGCCGTTGATGCGCCGGCGGCCTCGGTGGTCTTGCCAGCCGACTCTGTAGCTGTTGCCTTCTTCGCATCCTCCTCGGCCTCGCGGCGCCGCCGCTCTAGGGCTTGGAGAGGGTACGTAACCTTGTTAAGTAAGTCTGCGAGCAGTTGCATGACCGCGGAACTGTCCATCACAAGATTGCGGCCCAGGAGACTGAGAAGCGAGTTGATGGCGTATTTGTTCGCCTTGAGGTCCTTCCCCTTGCCCTTGCGACTCAAACTCCGCTTCAGCGACGAGCCAACGATCTCGTGCTCCGTTAAGAAGAGTGACGGTATGTGAAGATTACGGCAGAGTTCGCCTAGCAGGTCAAGGCACTGCTGCACGATCATCAGTGGGGAAACGTCCGAGTTGTGCTGGATGACGATGCCTGGGTTGATGCTGGTCAAGCTCCTCTTAACACTGTTGGGCGTTTTCTGCAGGTCCTTGTCCTTGGGCTGCTTAGCCTTGAGTGAAAGCTGACCAAAGCTCCGCTCAACAGCATCCATGTCCGTGCTACCATCTTGGAGGATCTGGAGAAGGGTGCTGATCACCTCCAGTCGGTTCTGACGGTTCTCACAAACATCCGACAGGATGCCAAAGTGGTGAGACCGGATGGCTGCAGGCTGAGAGATGAACATAAGACGTAGGAGTGTGGCCACGCCTGCCTTGTCAAGCATCTGTGGTACTGGTTGTCGTGTGGGTTTGGCATCAGCCTGCGCAGCCACCTCGGCAGCCTGGCGTGGGTTTTCAGATCGCTGTCCCTCGCGCTGAGCAGGCTCACGGTTACGGTACACTGCAGATGCTGCCGCAGTGGCCGTCCGCCGCTCGGCTGCGGCGCGGGCTTGCGCCACCATGTCGGCAGGCAGATGTTCGGCAAGCTCTTCGTGCTGGTCCATTAGAATCTCCTCACGAAGGGTCGCGTCAAAAGTCAGGAGAATACTAGCTGCATCCATCTCTGGTGGGACGTTGGCATTATTGTTGGCGTTATTGTCGCGTTGGCGTTCCTCACGTTGGCGTCGTCTTCGTTCTTGGGCCTCCTGTTGGATAATCTCCTGACGCAGTTCCTCTGGAAGCGCGTCGAGGAACTCGTTGAAGGCCTCGGTTTCCTGGCCGGTGCTCTCGGCTTGTTGCCGAGCTTCGGACCGCCTCGTGGTGAGAGTTTGAGCAATAACCTCCTCCCTGAACTCCTCGGGAAGGGCGGCGAGGTACTCGGGGTCGATTCCAAGCCCAGTGATATCAATCTGCTCGCCACGGATGCTGGTCATCAAGCGTTCCTGAGAGTCGCTGTCGCCGGTCTGCTGAGCGTCGGAGCTCGACCTTGTCGCGTCGGCCGTCTCGACACCTTCCATAGCTTGTGGCTCCGGCGCTTGATTGCCACCTGCGTTGTTGGTAGAATGGGCCTCGGACTGGGATGCTTGCAGCAGGGCGGCCTCGGCAGCCTCACGCTCCTCCTTGGCCTTTCTCTCCGCAGCCTCCTTTTCACGGGCGGCCTTCGCCTCGGCCTCGGCTTCTGCCTTCTTTTTCCGCTCCTCCTCTTCTTGTCGTTTTCGCGCCTCCTCGAGCTCGCGCTTGCGCTCCGCCTCCTTGCGCTTGGCTTCCCTGTCGTCTGCAATTGCCTGCGGCGCGAGTTTGGATAAGACCGCCAGAAAGAGCTTTAGCGCTTTCTCATGATGAGCGGGTCCAAACAGCATCTTGGCCTCCTCTAGCCATCGCTCGCTGGTCGATGCAGGCATGAAGGATACGGCATGGTGCGGCTCGTGGTATACATCGCGCGACCGGCTGACGTCATTCCGCGAGTCTCGCATCTGAGCAGCGCTAGCAGGCACAGGAATATGGAACTCATGAACTTCGCCATGGGGGCCCTCCTGCGAGATATGCAGCTGGAAAGAGGGGAAGACCCCTCCACGACCGCTCATGGATTGGGGGATCGAGGTGATCAAGTCGTTGATGAGGGTTATGGGGTTGTCATGGCCAGCTGAGAAGAAGGAAGGCGGGAAGCGGAAGGTAGGGCCCATTCCTGGGCGGGGTGAGGCGTCGCGGCCACCATGACGGTGTCGACGGAGGAGCGGGTTGACTCCATCGTCGTGGCTGTTTGCGGGAGGGCCATTCCGTGGCCGGAAGAAGTTTCGGAATTCTGTGCCTTACGCCGTTAATATTTCACTTCGTCCTGTATTCTATACGCCCCGGGATCGCTCTTGTAGCGCTCAAATGCGCTCAGGAAAGGCAAGCACAAGTGCATTGCCCGGCGTGGGTAGTCCGGGGCGACTGGGGTTAGTAGGGGGCTCACATACCACTGAGACGATCTCCATGCGGGCCGCCAATCACGACAGCCTGAGGAGCAACAGGGAAGGGGCTACGGATTCCGCCATGACGGTGACGATGGCCGCCGGCTGGCTGGTCTACCACAAGTGAATCCCATCCAAGGCCAGGGGCGATGTTGGATTGCGGATGCTCGTCTATTGAGTATAGGAGAAGGTTAGTTTCTTTCGTGGCAGACAGAGCGGATAATGCAAAGTTAAGTTCAAGATCTTACCCATGTTGTCCCGATCGAAGATGAAGACGTCCTCATCCATCTCGTCTTCTTCATCCTCTTCGTCTAGTGGAAGCATCTCAGTCAGCGCTGCTTTTAACCGGGGCGATAAATGTAAGGAGAATAACAGGGGTAGACTAACCATCATCAGCTTCCTCCTCCTCCACAAAGCGATCATCCATGGGCGGGAAGTCTCCAAGAAAGTCATGCGGGAAACGGGGTTCGGCGTAATTGATGTTGCCAAAGTGTCCCAATTGTCCACGCTCGTCAAGATCTTGAGCCTCAGCCTCGAAGTCGATCTCTTCTTCTCCCTCGTCGTTTTCGTTCTCGCTGTCGCTCTCCCATTCAGAGGCGCCATCATCTTCAACTAGGCTTCCGTTCTCGTTGACGACCTCGTGGTGATCTTCCGCGTCTTCTAGGGCATCCGAAATTTCGTCGTCGTCGTCTTCACTCGAATCGCCCTCATCGTCGTCCTCATCCATAGATTCATCCTCATCGTCATGGTCGCCCATAATGACTTCCATGACCGCCGGCTCGCCGGATAAGCCTTCGATATGGCCCATCTCACCGAGCTCCTCGTCCTCATCACTGACGTTCTCGTCGTCATCCTCGGACATTTCCTCGTCGTATTCCATCTCATCAGCGTAGCCATCGTCATACATCTCTTCGTCATCTGTACATGTCATGTCAGCAAAGGATCTTTGATCATTGGGAATGAACAGTTTTTGGAATTCCATACCGTCCTCGGACTCGTCATCAGTGAAGTCATCATCCTCTCGAGGTTCTAGCATGCCGAGAGCTGAGTTCCTGTACAGATCGGGAGTCTCTTCACGCTCCTCATCAAGGTCGGAGAGAGATGAAGTCGATAGAATCTCGTCCTCGACACTATCAGTAGACGACGGTGGCAGAACGCCTTCGGCGCTCAGAAGGATGGCCGTGGTAGTAAGGAAGCGCAGAACGCGAAGAATGTACTTGATGGTTCTCTTGACGCCAGGATAGGTGAGGTCGACGTCCGCGATGGACGAAGTCAGTGCTGCAATGTAGCCCTTCTCGTACATGAGACGCTTGATCTGCGCTTGCGACCTGGAAGCATCAGGGCTGGCGCGGATGGGCTCCTTCGCCTCCTTGTCGTCAATCATGTGATACATAAGCTCAGCAAGGGACTGCAGCTTTCCGTATCGGACGTCAAAAGATTCGCCGGAGCTGGCAGCCTCACGGTAGGCTCGAAGGACGGTATCGAGGACAAATTTGCGCACAAAGTTTAGTTCCACTTCGTCGCTGGGCTCAAACCGGCGAGCGTGGCGGTTGATTGGCTTCTCGGCTGTCTTCGCCACCAGAGCTACCAGGACCATACGGGCCTGATCCGCTGTGCTGACCTTCTTCTTGTATGCAAGGCTGTCTGAGGGTGCCTGGAGGCTGTTGACGCAAAGTAGATCGTTGAGGAGGTAGTTCAGAACGCTTGACCTGGGCTTCACAGGCGTGTTCGTCAGGAGGGGAGCTCCCCGTTTGAAGTTGATGAACTCGATCTTGGCCCGATTGTAGCTGTACAGCAACTCCGAAAGACAGTGCAGCAGGAAGCACCGGTAAACAAAGATAGGGTGCTCCTCCGCCTTGAACTGGGGTTTTTGTTGTTTCTTATCTTTGCCATCGTCAAAGCTCTGCTCGGAAGTGGCTGTCGCTTGCGCCGGTGACGACGACGATGGCAACGAGCCACTAACGCCAGTGGCCGGGGCAAATGGGGCCTCATTGGCTTTGTCTTTGGGCGATGCCACGAGGTGCACCGGCTCAACTTCCACTTTCTGGAAGCTGAGAAGCTGCTCCAAGAGGAAGTTGATGACACCATCCGGATTCTCCACTATGGGACGCTTGGCCTCCGCCCCTGGCGTCTTGGGGGCGTCCGTCATCTCCTTGTCGGCCGACTCGGTCGTAGGCTTTACGTCGTTGATGTTTAGATCCTGCGTAGCCTGCTGGACGGCAGGCTCTACCGAGTCGTCCTTCGGGGTATCCTTGTCCTTGGAGGCCTGGGCCTCATTGGTCAACAATGCACCCGCAGGGTCCTTCAGGGCCACCAGAAATTGCTTTGGCTGCCCGTCTTCAGCATTGGATGGCCACTTGGGGATCTTGATCAGCTCTTCTGTGACCTCGATGAACAACCTCGGACAGCGCATGGCAAAAGGAGAGAGACTCCGAAGGTAGCTATGAAGGTCTAGGCTTCGTGAATGCCGCTGAGAAGCGTCGAAGAACGCGCGGATCTCGAAGCGGAATATTTGACGGAGGGTTTCATCATCCTCCACGACGTGGCGCAGAATCGTCATGACATAGAAGCCGATCTTGGTCTCCTTGAACCGGGTGGAGCCGAGCCCTGAGAGCTGCTTTGCCATCGCAAAGATGCGATGAAGCTGCTTCTTCTCGCCCACGGCCTTGGCAAACTCGCGATCGCGTGTCAGAATCAGCAATATCCTCAGAATGGCTATGGCGAGCATGTCGTTCACGCCTGCTCGTGGCAGGATCTCCATGACGGCCCTGAATAGCTCTGCGCGTTGTTCTTGGTTCACGATGGGCTCCTTCTCCACGAGTTCCAGCTTCGGCATTGTCTCGGAGTCAGCGCTGGGAACAGTCCATTTTGCCTCTACCGGCTGCTCGTCGTCCGTCAGGACGATTTCGAAAATGAGCAAGATGTAGGGAATCCACGGAGGAATGGTAGCCTCTTCCGAAGTCTTGAGAAAGTTGAGGTACTGGCCGACGTTCGTCTTGAGAGTTTCCACACAAGCCCGGAAGAAGGGTTTCGAGTCTTGCAGCAGGATGGAGAGGAGATGGGCGTATGCGGCGATGCTGGAAGCGCTCGATTTATCTTCCGTGTCGAAAGATATCAGAGCATTTGCCAGAGTTTCCCCGACTTCTTGGCGTGCCTCCTCGTTCGTATCTGACTTGAGAGGAACTGTGATGCTTATGAGGTCGGAAACATCGTAGACCGAGGTTGGATGCGCCCTAATGACGTCGAGGCAGCGGTCGATCAAATCCTTTCGCAGCTTAGCCCGCTCCACATCTAGATCCTCCTTCGTGACAGTGGGAGGCTGAGGCGTCGATGCAGTCCTAGGCGTTGCCAAAGGCAGGCGTGTTGAGCTTGAGGCTCCACTGGTTTCTTGAGCCTCGGAAGCGTGGCCAGAAGCTTCCGCGGTGTTTTCAGTGGAAGCACTCGGAGCAGGTCGCTCACTAAGCGTTTCAGAGACACCAATGAGGCGGTCCAGGTCCGGGACGGAGTCGACAGCCATGGGATCGCCGCCCACGACAACGGGTCCTGTGGGGGCAGGCGCTTGAATCTCTGGGACTATGGGGTCTGCTGGGCTGTCTCCTTGATATGCGTCCTGCGGTGGTACCGGATTGCGTGTTCCTGCAAGACAAGCCTTGTGAGCCTTGATATACTCCTCGGCCCACTCGAGTGACCCGCTGGCGCGATACACGGCTTCCCGCACGAGATCTGCGTCTTCTCCCTTCTCCATGAGCGACATAATGACCCGGCTGTGGTCATTCCAGGCGAATGGCACAGCTTCGCGTTTGAAGAGGGCAGGAGGTTGTTTGTCGGTTTTCTTGTACGCGTTGGCCTCGCAGCTGACGTCCGCGATAGCCTTGAGGATATTGACAACTCTGTTCAGCACTCCGACGTCGGCCTTCTCAATCAAGGAAGAGTCCCAAAGCTCCCGAACCACAGGAAGAATGGACATGCGGAGCTCGACCAGCAGCTGAGCACCAATGGGGTTGGTATCACGACGCTGGTCCGGGCGCTGTGCCAGGTTCACTTGCTGCACAGAATCCCAGACGTTCTTGCCCGACACCACAGTCAGGTAGAGCTCCAAGATCTTCTTCATGCCGATCTTTGCCAGCCGTGGCCTCGAGTCGGACGGTGTCGCCTCCGATTCTTTCGCAGCCACCTCGGCAAATTGGCGGAGCATCGTGTGAAGTGTATCGAAGCCGCCATTTTCCTTGAAGGCCACTAGAACCGGTATGATGACCGTCGCCGAGCCGCGGTCGGCTGACCGCGGTGTGTCTGTTAGCATCTCGTCGACGCTATGCAGCATTACCACCGAGTAATGAATGTCCTTGACAGTGAGTTCCTTATTGCCCTCCCATTTCGCCTGGATAGTCTTTGCGAGCATCTCGGCGATCCAGAGGTGCTGTGACCTAGTCCAAGGATCCCTCTCGCGCCGAGGAAGAAGCGCCTTGCCCAGACCCTGAAAGAACGGGTACGATGTTGGCATCATGGAGTGCAGGAGCACCCTTAAGACTTCGTAGTTCTTGTAGCTGACAGACTTGGCCTCCTCTGGAGAGACAGACTTGCCACTGATGGATGGAGCAGCGGGCTCGCTGGGTCGAATGCCACCGGAAGGGTCGGCCGACTCGGGAACTGGGGTACCCTGATTTTCCGGCACAGGATTCGTGACGTTAGCTGCGACGGCATCCGCGCCGCTGGCGGGCTGGTCCTCCCCAAGCGCAGTGCTGTTTGGCCAGTGCGCTGGAACGATCTTGGCAATATCCATCTCTTGAGCCAAAACAGCACGGAGCAGAGGGCCCAGAGTCTCTATTAGGCGGGCATAGTAGTCAAACACGTTGACGGCCGGGAACGAAATTGCCTGCCTGTTGGACTGAGGGAGGCTATTGTAGAGTGTCTTGACCAGGCACTGTGTGGTGAGCAGCGCTTTCACAGCCTGTGTTCCGTGAGCGATCTGGTGGATAACCTGCTGGTCCCACTCCCCGGACTCGGTAGACAGGGACAGATCAGGCCGTACGAAAGGTGCAAAGAACGGCTGCGGTCCCTTGTGTTGGACCAGGGGTTGAAGAGCATCGACCGCCGCCTGAGTGCGCTTTAGTAGAGATGGTAGGCCAAGGATCGGACAGTTCTCCACCAGGCTCGAGACGACGTGCTGGAGCACCTTGGCGCCTTTGGAGTCCGCAAAGTCATGAGGTAGGCTGGGCAGCTCCGACATATCCAGCAGCAACTCGATCCCGCCCTTGTGGATAAAAGAGGTCTTGAGGCTCGTGTTGCCGGTGAACGTTGACAGAAAATTGGCGATGGCGGTTACGTACGGAGTGAAGGTTTTGGCCAACTGCTCAGCGTCGCCCGAGCCAGTGTCGTGCGAGTCTGGCCCGCCAACGACCATGGCGGTATCCTGCACTTGAGAAGTGATAGGACCAGACTTTTCCAGAAGCGAAGTATCCGCAACGAGAGATCCGCCTGCGGGGCTAGACACCGAGAGAGACGCACCCCATGACTGCTTGGCTGCCTTCTCCCTCCCAAGATGGACCACGCGCGCCACCATGTCCAGGACAGCGTTGGAGATGGCAGGGCGAAGAGAGGGGTGGTGGCGCGCAAGCTCGTCAAAACTACTCCCAATGTTTGCAGCATGATCTAGATCGGTGTCTAGACAGCGAACGTGCTTGGCACTCTCGAATATTTCGAAGTAGCTCTCAATGACACGAGACGAAACGACCATCTTCATGCCTGCGTTGTTCAGAGAAATAGAGTTGACGACGGTGGGGATGACGAGCATGGCCTCAGATGAGGGCAGGATACCCCGTGCTAGGGGCTCGATCCGTGGTGCTTCAAGTATCTCTTGCGTCGGGGGATGAGGCCTGTCGTCGGGCTCGAACAAGATGGAGTCGTCAGGCTCGGCAGACCCAGCCTCTTCGTCCGCGCTCCCATGGGCATGTTGGGGGTTTGCGTTTGTCCGCTCATTCGGGTGCTCGGCTTGCACTTCACGCCCTGTGATGCTCTCGAGAAAGCTCTTGATCAGACCAGCCTCCATCAGAGAAGCAAAGCTGGTTGGGTCGTTATTGATGAAGTCGCCGATGATAATCATGGCGTTCGTCCATACGACGGACCCAAAGCAGCTCATATTCTCAATGACATGGCTGAGGCTTGCTAGGAGCTCGCTGTTGTCGACCAAGTTCCGCAACAATCGGTCAGTGTTTGTGCCGAAGGAATACCAGCTCGTCATGATGTGATGGATAAACTTGAGCAGCCACTTCAGAGTCTGTTGCTGGTAGAACGGAATCTCGTAGTCGACAATGCTGGATCGCAAACTGGGTGGCGTGCCCTTCCCGGCTCTCGTCATCTCGGTGGCTTTCTTGACAATATCGACAGTCAGTTCTGAGATCCTGTCGAGGCCCTTGGCGTCGACGAAGGACTGAAAGGCCCCCTGGTAGCTGTAGATTAATCCATCGAGGAACGCGAGCGACATGGAATGGTTCCTGTCAGCAACCCGTGTGCGGATGTTGAGGATCTCCACCAAGTTCTCCATTATGCCAGCACCAATCATTTCCGTTCCGAGACGAGCCGAAACGGACATGTGCAGGGTGAGAGAAAAGAGGCTATTGCGCCAGTCGTCGGCCTCTGTCCGCTTGGTGTCGCTCTCGTCCTCGGTCTCCTCGGACATGCCCGCGACAGCCTTCCTTATGACGTAAAGGAGAATGCCATGGTTAACGTTGGCATTCAGTGCCGAGAGAACATCCGACTGCTTGGAAGTGAAATGTGAAATGGCCTCCAGCAGCTGGAAGGTGATTGTCTGGAGCCACAGGGGAACACCCGGGCGGCCGTCTTGAACGGGGTGTATGAGCTCAGCCAGCTGGTATACGAGCTGATACCGCCGGGGTTCGTCATTATCCTGCTTCAGCACCTTCTCCAGGAAGTAAGCCTCCTGATGAATATACGAAAGGTTTGCAATAGCCAAAAGCCGGACGGCCAGGGCGTCTTGTCGAGTCGAAGGAGAGCCTAGGAGGGCCTTCGCAACCCTGAGCCGGTTGAGAACCTCGTAACGTGCCGACGGGGGCATGTCCTCAGGAAAGCGTGAGAGCAACTCGTAGATGGGCAACTTGAGCACCACCGACTGAGGAATCTCAAACACCTTCTGGGGAGATTTCGCGGCTTCCTCGGTACCAAGTCCGGAGACGTGAGGGGTCACCGGAGACGAGGCCTCCTCGCCAGATACCCGCTCGACACGTGGACTTCGGTGCTGCACGGATCCCATAGTACTGCTCCGGCGTAATGGAGTTGGAGTGGACGGGAGAGATGAGTGACTCCTCTCGGCTGCTGGTTGGGGAGCGGCTGCGGGGGGAGGAGACGGTAGAGTGCCCGGCTTCGGGTAGTAAACGACCTTGACGTCACCCCAGCCGCTCCACCTACCCTCGTCCTGTGGCTCGGATGTAGCTAGAGAGACAAGATCGTTCGCATACATGGATGCGGCGTTCTTAACAGCGGGAAACTGGGCCTTTTCCTTTTCCTTTTCCTTTCCCTTGGCGCTCGCCGATGCCGGAGTGACCGGGGTCGTGTCGGTAGAAAAGTTGACTATGGGCGTCTTGACAAACGGCTGTGATAGCTGCTGTACCCTGTCCAGGTCGATGTTGTAGTGGCTCGCCAGCAGAGCAGCCCCAATCTGGCGGGAAGGATGCGCCATGCGCTTGACCGAGGCATGATAGCGCTGGGCCAGCTCCATGCCGACCTCAAGCGTCGCTCGGAGCACGGCCAGGGATGTGGAGTTGAGCAGGTCGTTCAGGTGTGCGCTAGACGAGTAAACGCTGCGGTTGCCGCAGTGCTCCAGAAGCTTGCCACTGAACTTCAGTATGGTTACAATCAGAGTGTTGTCTCCATCTTGGCCGTAGCCAAGAGCTTGCAGATCCTCGTGCGTCCATGTCCTGTCATCGCAGTACTCGACCGGAGCCCCCTTGTTAAGCAGGATCTCGCAGGTGAAATCCCTGCCTTGCGGCCCGTCGGCGAGATGATAGGTTGTGCAGAAGCACTCCAGAATACTATCGAACCGGTTCAGGAGGGGTATCCAGTGATACAAATCGCCGCGTGCGAAGGGCCACGTCGTCGGGAACTCGGCCAGAAGCTGGGGGATTCTGGGCAGCGGCGCATCTGCCACCTTGGCGACATATTCCTTCAACCAGGGAGACTGCCGGGAGGAGAGACGGGTCAGTAGGAGCGGAGCGCGAGGGGAGGCTGGGATTAGGCAGAAGACAAGCTCACCAGTGTCTCCCTATGTTTTGGCTGCAGGGGCTTCACGATCTTTCCCATCTTCAAGGTGGGGGTGGCCGAGCCGCGGAAAAGAAAATCGAAACTCCCCCACCACTACCCGCAGGCCACTGTCGCAACGACAGCGTCGCCTCGGTTTTCGGAGTGTCCCGATGATTAGACACTCCTGAGCTGTGGGTGAGTGCGGTCCACTGTGAGGCTGGGGTGATCTATCGGCCCCGACAGGCAGCTCAGCTCGGTGGTGCGAGAAAAGTGCCGCCCACGACGGTCGTCGAAATCCGGCACGGGCGGTGAGAAGCTGTGTCCCAGGCCTGATGGCGGGGTGTGAGGTCGGTGCTGTCGTCGATGCGTGCAGAAAGACGCGTCGAAGCCCTCTTGTTGTTGATTTTTTTTTGTTGCTGTCTGGAGCAAAGGTGGGGTTCTCGGTGGTGCGTAAATGGGTGGTGGTTGACGGAAAGATCGGGGGGGCTTGGTCGCCGCCTCGGAGCTGTAGTGCGCAGTGGGAAAAAAAAGATCCAGACAAGTGCAGATTGCCAGGATCAAGATCCCAAAGTCGCCAGGGCTGCAGCGATCCCCGCCAGACAAAGTCGAAGATGCACAAAGGAGGTGATTAGAGAAGGCACGCGCTCCAGGTCCGCCGAGATGGCATGTGCCAGGAAAACAGCGTGTTGGTTGCAGGAAAAGAGGAGGAAGAAGAAAAAGTTAAGAAGGCGGCCAGCCAGGTCAGGACTGAGGGCGTCCGCTGGTTCAGAGGTCAGCCAACCCAACATTTGCGTAATTGTGGATGACGGCACAGCTAAGGTCCCGGCTTGCTGTGGGTCAGGTACTGGGTGCGTTACGAAAAGGCTTCCGCCCGCACAGTGCACGGTGCGTGGCCCGGCGGGATGGGTTCTGCGCACAGGGCAAAGCCGCTGACGAAGGCCTGCAAATGTCTGCCACCCCAACCGTGTGAGCCCGCTGGCGCGCACGCAAACGGACACCACCACGCAGCCTTGCCACGGAGGGTACGTACCGCACGGACGGCATGGAGTACTGTCGGGGTGGCACACACTCCCCGCAAACTTATGGATACCCGCCCCGAAACAGGCGTGGTTGGCATGGTTGCCAGTAGCATGGAAACAAGCGTAGAATCACTGTTGGATTTTATTGACCGACCCTAAAAACCTCCCGATTGCAATGCAGTGTGGAAGCGGCCAATACCTAAGGTGGCAGCGGTCGTTGCGGAGGGACGACCCAGACTAGAAGACGCCCTTTTTTTCCGTAAAACCGTTTAAAAATCCACCATGGGGCGCATCAAGACCTGAACACCCACCAGAGACCAAAGCAAGCAGAAAAAAAAGCCAACCATTTCTCTACCTCCGCACACAAGCTCCCCCCTGCCGTTTCGTTTCGTTTCGTTTACTTGTGCAGCTTCCTCTGGTAGAAAGCCAGCTCCTCGCCCTCCAGAATGTAGCCGTCGCACCGTCCGGACTGGCCGGGCCTCGAGGAAACAACGGCAAGCACACGGCCGGCCTCGAACTGCTTCTCCAGCGCCGGGTCGACCTTGCCGCGGGCGGCAAAGCGGGCGGCCTGCTTGGACTCCACACTCTTGCTCTTCTTCACCTCCTCAGCAGCCTCCTTGGCCTGCTTCTGCTGCCGTCTGCGGCCGATGGTCTGGCCGTAGTGGGCCTCGTACCATTGGCGGAAAGGAGCCGCATCGATCTGGACGACGGCGCTCTTGGTCAGGGTGTTGGTGCGGACCAGCTCGTTGTTCGATGGGTGGTAGGCGACACCGATGACACGGGTCTTGCGGGTGGTGCCCTCGGAGCCCCACGAGAAGTTGCCCGACTCCAGGCGGAGCGCCCGGTACTTGGTGTTGCCGCCGCGGACACGGACGGTGTGAATGCGCTTGGCGCCGATACGGGTGTTGGCGGGCTGGCGGCCGGCCTCCCAAGCGCGCTTCTGGCCTGTGTACAGCAAGTCCCCTGGGTCAGAGCCTGCAAAAATCCACATGGTTCTCCTCCTGCACAAGAGGAAGCATCGTCTTCGATTCCGAGGGTTAACGCACGGTAGTGGGCGCGCTTTGCACCGGTGGCGGAGCGCTTGTGGCGAGAGTCTCGTGAGATACCCATAATTGCGGTTCCTGCGCAGAAAAAAAAAGTAACAAAAAATAAAGAGCAATGTTAGCCCTTCTGTCCAGTGAGCGGTCGGTCGCGTATGGTTTTTTTTTCGCCAAATGACCAATTAATTCAGTGTCGGCTTGTTTGGCCGTGCAAGGTGTGGGAGATCGGGAGGGCAGAAAGTCCATGCAGCACGAAGTTGTCCCGGCGCCGGTAATCGCAGTCAGCAGCGATCAGTAGCACGTACCCTGATGATGTAGATGTTCACCAGAATCTGCAATCAAAGAGCGTGGGCTGGGTGGTCGTCGATATCGCGGAAATTGGTGGGGAGGAACCTGAAAAGTTCGCTGGTCGGATTTGTGTGGAATTATGGGAGGTGGGCTGGGCTGTTTTTCCGCCTGCCAGCTGAGCAAGCCCTAAGGGATGGTGCACAGACCAGTAGTCATGACATTATGTAAGCAGTGTCGCAGCTTTTTTGCTTGGAGGTGTGCTCCACACTCATTCAGGCCAAGCCACCTGCACCTGCCGGGCGGGCGGCTGGACCGTAGTGGGGCTGGGCGCCGGCCTCATCAGAAAGACGCTACCTGCCCGTTGTTGAAGATTCTGATAGAAGTCAAAGGCTCGAGACAAACAGCAAACCCGGCTAGGGTAATCGGAATTTTAAGGAACGCTCTATCCGAGCAGCTACCGTCTATGGCTCAAACAACCAAAGACTCTCACTGCAGAAAGCGGATCCTGCGACCTTCGTTCTCGGGATAAGGAGATGCATCATCCTCACTTCCTAATTCTGCCTCGAGATCCAGTACCGACAGAACGACTCGAACGTAGCCCTCATTCCCCGGATATGCCTCACATTTGACATGCATTTTGCATCCTCCCACTTATGGGCAGATAATTCCAAACCGTGGTTTTAGGATTATTGTCCTCCCTTTTGTGTGCTGCGTCTTCCTCTAGGTCTACATATTGGTTGAGATCTCTATACGCGCTTCCCGAAGGCCACCAACCGTCCCATTGTGACGAGAAGTTGATGTTTTTTTCTTATTTGTACACTCTACGAGATTGACTGGTACAAAATCTCCTCGAGCTCTGAGACAAGTGTGGCGTTTTATCTGCTGGACCGAACGTGATGTCCAGCATGAGGCTATCCCGGAAGCCTACCAATACGCCCAACTGTCTAGGTACTTAGGTGTCTAAGTACTCCTTGCTGCGTGATGGATAAGAACGCCTCAGCAGCAAGCGGATTACCACAGCGGTAGATACCTATTAAGCTATTTCTAGGTGAGCTCTCGGGTCATTTATAAAATGAAAGAACTAAGTTTAGAATCATGCACCGGTGCATATATATTTCGCATCTGATACTGCACATCTCTGCATGAAACCCCACCATCTCAATGTCTGACAGGCACGCAGGTTTTTCGGATTCGAGTATATGATTTTCAACCCCTCAAACCTTCTTGCGAGGAGCTGAAGAGACGATGCGATTATGACGAAAATGTCCGAGCTCAGGTTTACATCGGGGACGTCACCGCCAAGAAAATCTTGAGCCTGGGATTGGACCTGAAGGTTCTGAAAAAAAAAGAAAAAAAAGAAAGAAAAAAAGAAAAAAAAGAAAGAAGAAAAGAAAAAAAAAACAGGTAAGTAACCGATGTTCCCTCCCGGCGTCTCTTCATTCGGGCCTGCGTATTTGAGCTCTAATGGTTGAGCGTGTTGGCTCACATCTCGAAGTCGCGGAAACGCCTCCTGACAGAAAGTAGGTACCTAGCCTAGGTAGTAATGTACAAAGCAGTTCGGATAAGGTTTTGCCGCGAACTGGTCCACTTACAGGGTCCTGAGCGCTGTAATTGGGCATGCGCGGCGAATGGTAGGTTCACAAAGCTGATCAACTTCGGCGAGTATCGACCTCGGAGCTTTGGCGTGCAGGGGTCAAGGAATCCAAGCCCCATCCGTTGGGGTTGACAGGCTGGCTTTTGCGGCGCAATTTTCGAGGGTTGCTTTTCCTCCTCCGCCCAACGGCCACAGCTTCCACCCGCCGCCGTCCCCCCTTTTTTTTCGGAAGCGATATTTCCAGCGCGGCTCGTGTATCTTGGAAGATACAGTCGACACATCCAGTCCACATACGGGATCAGCTGGTTCTTGTGAGAAAACGAAGGAGTGAGAGAAAAGAAAATGGCAGGCACAATCTCGGTCCGGCTCCAGAGCCGGTCAAAAAAGCAGGGCATAAAGCGGCTGCCGGAATCGATCGAGCTCTCGCTCAACGCCACCGTCGAGGAGGCCAAGAAGGCAATTGCAAAGCAGGCCAGAATCTCGGATTTCAACCGCCTCGGACTCTACGACCCGACGACCAACAAGACGCTGAAAGACCGCAAGGCCCTGATCAAGGACTGCGAGAATGTCGTGTCGGCCGGCGCGATGTTGGTCAAGGATCTCGGTAAGCTCACCTCCACACACGCACAGCAGGGGCCTTTTGCGCCCGCATCGCAGGCAGCGGGCCGGCCGCGGACGCACCGACGCTGACCAGGACACTCGGCCCTCCACACAACAGGCCCGCAGGTCGCCTGGCGCACCGTGTTCGTGATCGAGTACCTCGGGCCCATTTTGTTCCACGTCCTATTCGCGGCGACCCGCCAGTACATCTACCCACTGACGGGCACGTACCCGGGCGCCCAGGTCGGAGATATCTCACCCATGACGACAACACAGTGGGCTTGCTTTGCTCTCTTCCTGTTGCACTTTCTCAAGCGCGAGTTTGAGACCATCTTCGTCCACAGATTCGCCGCCAACACGATGCCGGCCTGGAACCTGTTTCGCAACAGCGCGCTCTACTGGCTGGCTGCCGGCCTTTTGTGCAGCCTGGTCATCTACGCCCCCTCGGGCTACCGGCTTCTCGGCGTCGTGCCAGTCTTCAATATCGTCCGCCAGGACCTGGTCCCGCTCGACCACATCGGCATGGCCATCTTCACCTTCGGCGAGGTCCTCAACGGTGTTGTCCACCTCCACCTGGCAGGCCTGCGCGCCCCTGGGACCACGGGGAAGGGAATTCCGTCATGTGTGGGCAGCAGCCTCGTCACCTGCCCCAATTACATGTTCGAGATCATTGCTTGGGTCGGCATGATCATTGTGTCCCGTAGCTGGGCCGTCGCCCTCACCATCTTCCTCGGGTCCTTGTACATGCGCATGTGGTCGCGTGGGAAGGAGAAGGAGCTGAGGCAGCTCTTCCCGGACAAGTACAAGAAGAAGCGCTACACCATGCTTCCAGGTCTGGTCTAAGCATTTCTAGCTCACAATTCCAGGCGCTTCGCTTGACTCTTGTCGCGCCGCACGGCCGTTTTCTAGCCTTTCAGTCACCCCCAAAAATGACTGCCGCCGGTTGGTTGGCCACTTGGCCTCGTGACCGAAAATCACTCTGATATCATTATCAACAGCCACAGGAAGGGGGGCAAGGCACATGGCAACGCCTGGCAATGCGCGAATATTTATGACATAATTACACTTGCTAAGAGATGCGAGGAGCTCAAGCCGCGTCGTCAATATCCTGACATAAATCATGTGGGCTCATGCGTTGATGCGCCGTGCGAGGAATGGGAACAGTACAAGAGGCAAATAGAATTCGAGTCATTAGTGAAATCGGATGGGCAAGCGACCGCTCTGCAAGGCCTTTCTTCAGACGCGCTTGTCTGATGCGGCGTTCGTTTCGAGTTCTGAAAGGCTGTCGGTTTCCGCTGGCAGCGGTACCTGAGACGGGTCGACGTCCGGAAGGATGTTGGCCGATGGGGCAGCCCTAGGGGAATCCTCGGGAGGAGGCACTTGGCAGGCGTCATCTGGCTTACTCGCCCCGACGAGCCGGAGTACGCCAGCGTTCTCGCTTGCGAACCCAGGGTCTGCCCTGGATAATGAACGTCCAGCCTGGCCAGAGGCGGGCTCGCCGTCTGTGGTGCTGTCAGGACGGACGACACCAGAAGATGAAGACTGTCCAGGCTTGTCCGTGCTCGACCCCCCCTTGGCGTCGACGGCCGAGCTCCCTGCGTGGCCACTGGCGCGCACAGAGCCGGCCTCGCTGGCGCCCGAGGAGCTCCGGCCGCAGTTGGAGCAGCACTCGGAGCACCTGGAGCTGCTGCGGCCGTCCTTCTCGTCGCTGCTGTCGTCCCCCTCCCTGACCAGCCGCAGGGTCTCCTCGACGGTGAGGAAGTGGCGCTCCATCATCTCGGTCCAGTTCTGCAGATCTCCGAGCTCGCGCAGCTTCCAGGTGGTGTCCTCGACCACCCGGGCGAGCTGCTGGTTGGCCTGGCGCAGCGAGCTCGTGGCGCGCTCCACGTCAGTCTGCTGCCGCGTGATGACGCGCTCGCCCGCGTGCAGCGCCTGCGCGCGGGGGACTAGCTCCCGGTCCAGGATGTTGGCCATGGACGCCTCGAGTGCTGCACGCGCTTCGGCGACGTTGCTGCGGTCGCCCTGGCCGCCGCCGCCGGCGTCTCGGCTGTTTCGATTTGGGTTGTTGTTTTTGTTGTTGCTGCTGCTGCTGCTGCTGAGGCTGCTGTTTTGCCGCAGCGACGGTAGAGTCGAGTTCAGCTCTCGTCTTCCCGACAAGCCAGCGGCGTCGCTGCCCCTTGCGACGACTCCTGGCGTCCCGGCCTGTTGCTGCTGTCTGTTTGATGCACCAACGCCGCCGCTGCCGCTCCGAGGGGCGACCATGGTTGCCATCGCCCCACCTATCGTCACGGTCGCAGGAGCGGCGGTGCGCCGGCCGAACGGGGGCCACCATGCCGGGGCGGAGAAGACGGACGATGCAGTGGACGGCGCAGGCAGGGAAGAGGAAGAAGAAGATGTACCGGCCGTATTGCGGGATGAAGTGGTCGAGGAAGACTTGGTCTCTGTCATGGTCGTCGCAGCCCTCGCCGCCGTCGCCACCGACGGCGACGACGACGGCGACGAGGAGGACGGCGGCGCAGCCGAAGACATTGACGGCTGCGTGAGACGGCACAGGCCCAACCCGGCGGGCGACGGTCGGATGATGGGAGCTCGGCTCGAGCCTCTGTGGCAGCAGCCAATGGCGGCGCAACCAGCAAGGAGGGCCGGGGTTGATGGGACCGCGCGCGGTGCGGGGTTGTGGCCACTGTTGGGCGGGCAGCGACGGGACGATGGTGCGGCAAAAGCTCGTGGCCAGAAGCAATGTTGCAGAGTTCTTGAGCAGGAACACACGAGAGCTGGCGGCGGTCGGGACACGGCGAGGCAAATCAGACAGACGTGTATGGGGGCCAGGCAGACGGTGTGTGCTCCACGCATCCGCGTCAATCAACCAAAGTCTCGGTGGTTCCGTCTGTCGGATGCATCACGGCCGCCGGCAGGCACGGGGCTCGGTGAGCTGATTGTCTGCAGCAGAAGGCGCCTGCAGGCGCACAGCTAGGTGGTTGGCCCGTCATGTCCTGCAGCGGGCGCGCAGGAGGGGCCACGCCCGGCTGCAGCCACCCACCAGTCAGCCCATCTCTTTTGCGGCCTGGACATGCAAGGCGCGCATGCTGGGCGGCGCGGGGCACACGCTCGCGCCCAACATTAACATTGGCTGGCGGCTGCCAACGGCCGCGGCAAAGACACGACGTCGCGGCCGTCACGGGGTCTCGACTGGCCACATCCGCCCAGCCACCTGGCCGATTGACGGCGGGCCTTGGTCTCGCACCATATGGGCGGCGTCGTTTCGGTCTCGCTCCGAAGCTACGTCACCGAGCCGGGCCACACGCTAGCATGCGCCTCACCGAAGCTACGTCGGCCGGGCATGGTCAGGCATGGCCAGGCAGGGGCGAAACCTTGACGGCTTGAGCTGATGAGGGACGTGGCAGCCATCAGCTCCAACGTGATATGATCCTGGGCCGACAGCGAACCTTGTGGGATGGCTGCCTGGCCTGGCCGGCTCTCCTGTGCTTCGGCTCGCGGGACAGGCAAGAGCCGGGCTCTTAAATTGCACGGGGCGCCCCGGTTCCAGTCTCCCTCCTCCAGGGCTGCTCGGCATCGCCTCCCTACTTCAAAACCAAAGGAACCCCAATGCAAGACGCTGCAGACATCCTCATCGTCGGGGCTGGCCCCACCGGCCTGACGCTTGCCTTGGAGCTGGCCAGGCACGGCGTGTCGCTCCGCATCGTAGACAAGGAGCTGGAGCGCCACCCAACCAGCCGTGCCCTTGTCATCCAGCCTCGGACCCAGGAGCTCCTAAGCCGTCATGACGGCTTCCGCGAGCAGCTGCTGGCCAAGGCCAGCGTCATGAGAGGTGTGCGGTGGCACCTGAGCAAGACCCGCCAGACATACGCCGACTTCACGGACATCGGTCTCCTCGATACTGAGTTCCCGGCCATCGCCAACGTGTCCCAGGTCGAGACCGAGAGCTTTCTCGAGTCCTGCCTGGAAAAGATGACGACCCCTGATGGCCGCCGCTACATGGTCGAGCGAGGCCTCGAAGCCACCGCCATCGTGCAGGACCCCGAAGGCGTTACTGTGACCCTATCCACGGCCACTCGCGCCGATGCTGACACCGGCGGGAGCAGCGGCACCAAGCCGGAACAGCAGACGGTCCGGTGCAAATACATTGTTGGCTGCGATGGCGCGCGCAGTGCCGTCCGCGGGGCCGCCCCCTCGATCGAATACAGAGGCGGTACTTACCAGCATGATTTCATCTTGTGCGACGCCACTATCACTGTCAACTCGCTGCTCAAGGGCGATTTTGAGATTGGGCTGGCCGGCCGCTTCGTTATCGCCATGCCCCTTGGCCGCGACGACGACCGCATCCGGATTGCCTGCGCGCGTGACCGAGGTTCTGGCTTCGAGCGCCACGTTACACCGTCCCTCGACGAGTTCCAGACGCTCCTGGACGAGACATACGAGTCTCCGGGGACGCTCAGCAACCCGACCTGGCTGACCGCCTACCGCCTCCACTGGCGCTGCGCCAGCCGCTATCGCGAGGGCCGCCTCTTCCTCGCGGGCGATGCCGCCCACATCCACAGCCCCCTCGGCGGCCAGGGGATGAACACTGGAATTCAGGACGCTGTGAACCTGGGCTGGAAGCTCGCGGCTGCCACCTCCAGCGGCGGTGGCGATGCTGCCTCCACCGAAGCGTTGCTGGACACGTACGACGAGGAACGCCGGCCCGTCGGGGAGCGCCTGATCAAGACGACAGACCGCATGTTCCGCTTCGTCACGGTGCGGAACCCCGTAGTCGTCTGGCTCCGAAAGCTCCTCCTACCCTGGTTGCGCAAGGTTGGTCTTTCCACACCCAGGTGCCGCCGCCTGTTCCTGCTCTTCATCACCGAGTTTGGCGTCAACTACCGCCGGAGCCGCATCGTCGGCACCGCCCAAGGCTTTGGTGGCCCCGTGCGGGGTGGCGATCGCCTTCCGGACGGCAAGCTTGTCGAGCTTCCTGTCGCGGGCCTCGTGGGCATCGGTGACAACGACCGCAGCGGCGACGCCAACAGCAGAAGGGACAGCGGGATTGCGCTTCCTCGCGAGACCACGCTGCAGCGGCTCTGCGGCGGGACGGCGCACAACCTGCTTCTTTTCTCGGCCGTGGGCGCGGGCGCGGTCTCGGTGCGGGAGCTAGTGATTGCCGCCACAGAGGTGGCCGCCGTCAGGAATGACGTCGTTGCTGTTGTAATACTCGCTGGCAGCAGCGAAAGCAGCGACGACGACCTGGGTGCCGAGCCCCAGGACGGGCCGAAGAACATGTATCGCGACTCGGAGGGATCTCTCCACGCCCGCTACGGCTTTTGCAAGAAGCCCGGCTACGTTCTCAGCCGGCCTGATGGCTACGCCACGCACGTGGGCTACCTTTCGAGCTTGGGCGACCTGCTTGCCTTTCTCAAAACATGAAATTATTGCTGCAAAGTCGCTGCGCTTGTGGTTGATGAGTTTTCCGTTTTGGTTGTGGATGGCACTGCTTCCGATTGGCCGGGTTGGCTTTTAGGACAAGGAGGCGAAGTACGGGATTTATCTTGTTGGGAGAAGGCTAGGTGGGCGATGGGATATATATTAATTTGCAGGTTTTCCGCCAGCCTCATTTGGTGCAAACTCGCCTGATTTCTTTGTTACCACCTGCGCATACGTCAGTATTCATGTTCCCGATGCGGCGCCTTGAGCACACTGCTGACAGCAACCGGATCTAGCGAACGACCTGTTGCCCACCACACAGCAAGCAGTATCGTTTGACGGCTTTTGCTCTGTTGCTGGTCCTTGTGGCTGTGGCACGGTGACGGATGGCGTCCCTCTGGTAGTGTTATCTCCTGCTGTCCCCCTGCTTCTCCATGAACGACACAGATTCTTCTGATCGTTTGCCTTCTCTGTGCTTTTGGTTCCCTATGAGATCTTTCTTGGATGCCTTTGCGAGTTCCAAGCAAAACAGGTTTGCCACTTGCTCTGATGACAGAAAAATGTATCCATAGAGACGGCTTCCTGGCCGCCGAGAACAGTCTGCGGCGCTGTCGTACATCATTCTTTTCGTTGGAAAAGAAAACCCCACTTAGAAACTGGTTTGTGCCGTGCGGGAGGACATCCGAGCGTGAGGGAATACATGTCATTGCCAATCAGAAGCTCGAGCTAGCAATATCCGAGATTCATCTGCGGCTCGAGGGCCATATTATTTAACACAACGAGGGAGATCCTGCCGGAGAGAAAGAGAGAAAGAGAGAGTCAGCCAGCGATTGGCCAAAACCAGCTGGCGATGGGTCAAAACCAGTAACCATGCCCCAAAACATACGCTAAGTTGGAGCGAGAAAGAAATAGTATGGAAATTATCTAGGTAGTTGCTATTTTGCCGGAATGCTTCCGATGTCCACTGTAGATACTGCGAGTTCCTGGCCCGGTTCCACTTGTTCGAGATTGTGTTTTGTTTTTTTTTCCAAACGCCGCCGCAATGCTATTGACCCAGAAATGATGTTGAAATGTAGCTCCGAGAGTTGAAGGAATGCCGTGAAAGAAATATGCATAAAGAAGTCCAGCTGACAAAAAAACAAGAACATGTGGGTGCGCACACATTAGATGTAGAATAAGCCAAATCCAAGGGGGAAAAAATAGCTAAGGTACCCTTTTCGCCATGAATGAGGCATCCTGCCCGCCTTCGTCCCGATTCCCTTCCCACTGCCTGGCTGGAATTTTCCAAAAAAGAAAAGGAAACAGAAGGAAAGAAAGGAAGGACCGTGGGAGGGAAAAACAAGCGCGGGAGAAAACAAGGGAAGTATCGATGAAAAAGAAAAATAAAGGCATGAATAAGGAAGCGAGTAAACAGTAAAGGTGATCAGCTGGACACAAGCGGTATCCAGACGACGTCTGGAGGATGAAATATCTGCGAGTAGCCGAGAAAAAAAAGGGCATGACACGAAATTTGTGTGCTCGGATGGTGGAGATGGCGGGGGACGACCCGGCGGTCGTGAAAGTGTCACACGCAAGGCTACATGGCCACCTTGCTGCCGTTTTGCATCCGCATTGGGAAGGAGACCATGGGCGATCCGGAACTGCTGGGGCTGATAATGTTCATACTGCTGTCTCCCCCTCCCCCATAGCTGCCGCTGTAGCCATAGCCGAACCCGCCGCTCGATGATGATAGGATAGAGTTCATGCTTGCGGTTGAGCCCGAGGCAGATGATGCAAAGGTCCCGTGCCGCGACATTGATGGTCCTCCCTGTGACATGAGCGCGTCTGCACGCTCAAACACGTTGCCCGTCAGCGCCGCCGAGAACGAGCCGCTTTGCGGCGTTGCGGGCACCGTTGCCTGAACCGCCGGGCCCAGAGCCGCGCTTTGCGGGGTCATTGGAAGCTGCATATGGTGGCCATGATGGTGATGCATATCACCATTCATGCCGCCTCGTCCGTTTCCGTTGGGGCCGTCAACTGGGCTGAAGAGCATGCCGTTAGACTGCGGGTGCATCATGCCCCCGGACGACGACCGGAGCGAATAGCCCCAGGGCGAGCGGATGATGAGATCTGTCGTCTCCTGGATGCTCTTCTGAATGGGCCTCAGCCGCACTTTGATGTCTGCGGGAAGCAACAGGGGCTTCTCAAACTCCTTGATGCGTGTCCCGAACTCAGTCCACGAGTCGACAAAGTTGCGACACAGCGACCAGAAGTCGCCCTGCGTTCGGATGCCGGGTTCCTTAAGCTTGATAGCCGACAGACGCTCCTTCAGCACCTCGGTCTGATTGATCACCGCGGTGCACTTGGCAATCAAGATCCTCCAAAGCTGCAGATCGCGTGTGTTGCGTTGCGCGGCCGCTGTCTGTAGCCAGGTGCCACACTGATTGTTGAACACGGGCAGCAGGCGCATGACCAGGTCCGACGACTTCTGGAGCGCCAGGAAGATGCCCTCGAACACGCGATCCTCTTCGCTGAACTCGCTCACGAGCCCCCGGCTGCCCGTGGACGAGAAAGACTCTCCGGATCGTGGCGTAGCCGACGTCACAATGGTTGCGGTGCGACCACTGCCATTGATGAAGGCAAAGGGTACGTCGGTGGCAACCCTCAGGTTGGTCGGAGCCAGGTTCGCGCGGGCTGCGCTACGCGGGATGCCGCCGGGCCTGTCCACGGTTGGCGTAGCCGAGGTCGAGCCGGACCGTGCCCGGATAGTGTTTGTGTTGACAGAACTCCTACTAGTGACCCTGCGATGACCCTCATCAGAGCCCACTTGCGACGTTGTAACCCGCAGCTCTGTAATGCTATTGTAGAGCTGCATCATCAACGTTCGTATGTACCGCGGGTCGCCGTTGTCAATAAACAGGTCGACGTTGCTCGCCAACAGTGAGCAAACGTGCGCGTAGGCATTGACAAGCGTGATGCAGGCCCGCTGCACGTTCTCGTTGTCAAGGTGCGTGCTGTACTCGTCGGCCTCGTGCCTCTGGATTTCCTGCTCTAGCTCCTCCACGTGGGAGTTTGTGTTGTAGAAGACGATCTCGAGGCTGGAGCGCTTGGCCGTACCATCGCTCGTCAAGCCCATGAGCATTTGGATCATGGGGTGGATCTGGAATATCGAGTAGAGGATACCCTTGGCAGCCTCCAGTACTGGGTCGATGAACTGCGACTCGCGCCTGCGCTCGGGCAGGACCGACAAGCGCCGCACGTAAATCGGCCGCTGGAGGATCGATTCGGCGGGGCTCACTGGGGTCTTGCCGTTGGTGGTGGGTCCGTTCGTCTGCTGCATGGCAGAGCCGTGGCTGAGACCACGGTAGTGCGAGAAGCGATTGTTGGCCTGCGTCTCGTCAAGCGTACCGAGCTGGCTGGCCTTTTGCACAATTCCCATACGCCGCGACCGATCGCCAGCTCTATCGGCCCTTGATGCTTGAAGCAGGGTTTCCGAGTTGCTGCGCACTCGCTCGTTGACGTTTCCGATGGTGAGAGGCATGACGCCAGGTTTTCGTGGTGCGGTGTTTTGCTGCGAAAGACCTCTGTAGTGTGACCGCGTGGGAATCGGGGGCGGGCGGGCAAGGGCGGGCGACCGCAGGTCGGGAAGGCCAGCTCCGTTGACTCTGACGGGGAAACGGCCGCTGACAACGCGTTTTATTGGAACCCGTGGCGTCTCGGTGCCCTCGCTGGACTCGTCGCCGCCGGTGTCGGACTCGGCGCGCATGCTCGTGTTGATCGACAGGGCCTTTTGCTTCATGTATTTCTTGATGTGCAACGTCACTGTGACTTCCGTCACCTCGCTTTCCTTCAGTTGTTCGTTCGGCGGACTGCTCGCCTGCACCTGTAGGATCTCTCGGGGCGGGAACTCGATCGGGTTGCCCTCCAGTTTTATCATTTGCAAAGAGTTCATGTCGGCCAGGCAGAGCGGCAGCTCTTTGATGCGGTTCTTCTGTACAGCAAACACCTTCAAGGATGTGAGTTTGACAATCTCGGACGGCAGCGACTGGAGCTTGTTCCGGCCCAAATCCAGGATTTCGAGGCTCCTGAGGTCGCATAGCTATTTGTCGATGAGGCATGCGTCAGCAAGAATCAACGAAAGGCCAAGTTCCAGTGTGGCTTGGATGATGGGGAGCTGCCGTGGTAGTGTTTACGTACTGGTAGAGGAAACTCCCTCAACTCGTTGTTCCTGACGTTTAGATATCGTAGTGTTGAGCACTCGGAGAACCTGGCGGGAAACGACTGGATCTTGTTGTGAGAGAGGGCAAGCCTGTAAAGAGCAAATGTCAGTAATCGACAACATCCTGGCCGAGCCAAGTGTAATGAGGGCGAGCGTACCTCTCTAGCTCATGCTTGATGACATCGACAACCTCGTCGGGTAGATCCTGGATGTTCTTGTGGCTCAGGTTGATGGTGATGCCGGGCTTCAGCTCGTTGCTAACTCCGCTTGCCTCTGCAGCCTGGGATTCATGGTCCTTGAGAGCCTCCGCCATGGCCTTGCGTGCCATGGTGATGACCTGGCCAGCCGAGACAGGGGACGTTGTAGAGAGGGTCGAACCGGATGGCATGGCGCGAATGCCCGGTATTGAGGCGGGAATGGGCGGTACTCCTGGGACGTTGTTCAGGGAGCCGCTCGAGGCGGCAGCGGCTCTTCGTCCCTGTGCTGGGTTTTCTGGAAGGCCCCTGCCAGGCGCGACGGGCCTTTCGCGCTCCATGGCTGAGGATCGTGAGGCCGGGTCTGTCTAGAGGCCAGCTCCCGGGCGCTAGATGAGCGAGCCCGTTATGGGCGTTGGGGAAGGGCAGGGAGGACGGTGACGCGAAGCCGAGACGAGTCGAGGGGGGGGCGTTTCGGCGATGAAGTTTTCTAAAGCGCTGCCTTTGTCGAAAGGGGGCGCGGCGGCGAGCAGGAATTATTTGGTATTGCCAAAAAGCCGGCGAGCCGGTGGATTTAGGCCAATTGAGCCGTATGCGATCTGACGCTGGATAAAACTCGCGAGCTCGTCATGGCAGGAGGGCGGACATGTGTCAGGAGAGACTGGTTGGCTGCAGCGGTCGGGCGGGCGGTCCGCCGGGGGCGTGGCAGGTGATGGCTGGTTGGAATTGGCTTTGTTGCTTGCCTGGCCCGAGATGGGGTTGGTTGGAAACGGTGAATGTCTGGTGCAGCCGGTGTCGAATGCAGGGTCGGGATCAATGGGCATCAGCTCAGTGCAAGCATCTGTGTGTGGAAGCGTTGAGGTGTGCGGGTCGGAGCGTCCGCCAGCGTGCGGCACCAGACAAAATGGCGGATGGGGTCAGCAGCGGCTGCGGCGGCCGCAGTGCTGCACCACAGGGGGTGGGACGGCCTGGAAGACTCAAATGGAGCAAAGTCGCGGGCGGCTCGGACGGAATCCAGCAGGGAACATGGGCAAAAAGAAGCAATGAACAGTGACGATGGTTGTGCGGGCTTGCCAAGAAGGGCAGTTTTAAGATAAATAAATTGAATAAAAATAAAAATAAAAATAAAAGGATGAAGGAATGAAAAGTAAGGATGGACGGTGAAAAAAGGAAGGGCAATAAACACCAGAAACCCCCTACAGCCTTGCAATCCAGCAAAACCTCTTATGCGCGTTGTCGTGACCGTTTTGGTCATCCCCCGTTCCTTTTTTTCTTCTATTCTTTTGTCCTCGACCCCCCTTCTCCTTGCTGTTTTATTATTTCCCATCCATTCGTCCCTTTTTTCGCCTTTCTCCTTTCCTGTGATCAACCCCGTCCGGGAACTGGCGGCCGCAGGGGACCTATGCTAGCGGTGCTGAAGCTGGGGGCGCCAAGCAGCAACAAAAAAAAAGGGGTCAGGCCTCCCTCCTTTTTTTGGGTGGGCGCCAGCCGCCTGGGCCCGCCTGGCCAGCGCTGGCCCATGATTCGACGTTGTGCATGCCAGACCCTGGAGGGCAGCGAGCGGTATGTGCAACAGGGAACCCAAATGGGCGGGCAAAGCACGTCGGGCCAGCCTGGAGCGTGTGTGCGTGGCACCGCAAGTATGCGGCAACGCCGCTCAGCTCCAAAAGTGGAGTTGCCGTTGTCGCCACCAGTCTGGGTGCTGCAGCACCCCGGCAACTCGGACGACTCCTGGACCCCCCTTGGCGTGCCGCACGCCTGCAAGGAACCGGGCACTGACGACGGCGTGCCGTGCGATGGAACATTCCCGATTTCATCACCGCCTGCAGGCCGCTCGCTCTGCCCCATCCCACCGCTGTTGGGTAGTCAGGCGCAGCACACCGACTGACTGAACAAGTAGCCGAGATACCTACCTGCAGTAGGTATATATAAAACAGGTCCGTGTCCTCTGGCATGTGTTGCCCCTGACCAGGGAGCGTGTCCGCGAAAGGCCGGGCTGTTTCTGCGGTCGCCTGGGCCGTCGCCTGGGAGCCGCTGTCGTATACGTCCTCACAACGTCAAGCCTTGCAGTGCGGTGTCGCGTCGCGGGCCGGCCGCCATGGACGGTCCTTGCACCTGCGGGCTACCCAGCTGGCCATCGTCGGGTCGGCGTCGGCCGCTGTTGATCTGCTGGCACAATGTGCGCAAGGACACAAACAGGCATACCCTGAATCCTTCAGGCTCGCTATGCGGGGAAGCCAGTCATGCACTTAGTCCAACACCGGAGTTCGGAAGCTTGTCGATGTCTGTTGGAACCGAGAATATACACCAAACAGCGCACGAGTAGCAGTAGCAGGTTTGTCGCCTATGGCCAAGTCACGTCGACATTGTGGTTTTTGGTGGCTTTTTATGATACAGCTTGTTGTCAGCAGTCCACGGACAGGGGCTCCTTGGCCGTCGAGCCGCGATGCTACCCACAGCATGGAGCAGCGGCGTTCGGTCCGTGATGTCAGCGAAACAGTTGCGCGTCGGCGAGGGAGATGCGGAGAGAGAGAGAAAAGAGAGGCCCGAGAGACTGGATCGCGCTAGAGCGGGCGACGGGCTTGGGGGATATTCCTAAGCGGTTAGTCGGGCCGCCGACAGCCGCCGTGACAATGCCATTTCCTGTAACCCGACCGATTGCTCGAACATGCACGCAGCCAGGCTTGCAGGCCGCAGAAAGAGCCGGCTTGCCAAGAGATCAATCCATCGCCAAAGGGCGGCTCTGAGACAGACTGGCGAAACAATAGCCCCCTGCAACCCCATATTTTGTTTCTCGTTTGTGTTTCTCGCTCGTTGCTGCTACGCAAGAATATGGATTCCACATGAGCGGGTCCGTCACGTGGACTGATCCCGCACCCCTACAAGCGCGCACGGGTGATGCAACAGCAGCCCAGGCCGGGAAGACGCGTCGCATGTGGATCGGGATCGGATGCCTGCAAAGCGGGTGGGTCTCGGAGACTTGAGGCAGATCATGGAGACAACGGAGCTGGCATGGTTTGGAAGCGCGCAGACAATTTGATGGGACGGATCGAGCAGCGCCTTGCATCCGCCTTCGCTAGAGCCCCAGAAGTCGCGAGAAGCTCCTAGGCGGCCCCTCCTCGAAACAGTCTGCTTGCATCCGAACCGCATGCATGCGCCCTCTGGCCCGAACACCACTGCGCCGAACCCAAGCCTCTGCACCTCGCTTCCTTTGGGGTCGGGCCCAGCCAACTAGCGCTCGAAGACGGCTGCTGGTGCAACCGTGGTTTGGACGGATCTGAATTTTGAAGCGGGCGCCATTCCGCCTGCCGCAGCGTCTGCTGCTGGACTGCCGTCTGGACTACCTCGGCTGGCAGGCCGAACAGCAAAGACTTGGCCATCAGCTCCGCCCCAGTCCTGGCGTGCAACATGCCTCCCCTCGCGAGGACGGGCTCGTGTACCGATGTTGATTTCACGCTGAGGCGCCAATTCAACAAGCAAGCCTTCAGGTATCTGACGGAACCGCTACTTACCTGCCCATGTGTCTGCCCGGGTGCCATGACGTGCTGTTTTGGATTGAATGCCAGGATGTTGACATTGGATGCCCGCGAGGCTCAAGACCCTTCCAGAGAGAAATAATCCTGGCCGCACTCGAGAGGCATGATGTCTTCGTCCAGGCTGCCACCTCCTTCGGAAAGAGCCTGTGCTTCCAGCTTCCAGCGGTGATAGACCAGGGGAGTGAGTGCCACTTCATGTCCTGGCCTCGAACCAGAGCGAATGCGGCTGTCACTGGGACACGCAAGTATGGTATCTGACAGCTATACCCGCGTAATCCAACAGTCACCATTGTGATATCACCGCTCCTTAGTCTTATGGTATGTGCGTGGGGCCCAGGATCCAGTGCCGAGTCCCCCTCTCCCCCCATACCCGCCTGGGTGACTCGGTATGACGCCAGTGTCGCTAAACCATGCCGGCCGCAGATGAATCAGGTCGAGGCACTTCAGGCCGCCAAGGTGGATGCCAGGTCACTAAATAGCAACACTCCTCCCGCGGAGAGGGACCATATATACCAGGACCTTGCATCAGGCCATCCACGGATCAGGTTGCTGTACGTGACACCGGAGCTCTGCTCAAGCGAGTACTTCCGCAAAAGGCTCCAGTTGGTGCACCAACAAAAAGAGCTGGCTCGCGTCGCCGTCGACGAGGCTCATTGCATTTCTGAATGGGGTCATGACTTCCGCAAGGATTTCAAGCGCCTGTCGTGGTTCCGCGAGGCTTTCCCGGATGTCCCGATCATGTGCCTCACCGCGACCGCCAACGAACAGGTCCGCCGCGATGTCTTGGCTACACTGGGTCTGTTAGGGGGTAGCGACCCGGACAGACTCAAGACTTTTTCCACCACGGCATACCGCCCAAATCTCCATATAGAAATCCGGTTTACAAGCGATGAGGCGAACGACCGCTTCGACAACTTTGTCACCTGGCTTAAGGAAGTATACGAACGCAGGCAGGAGGGCGAGCGGCGTCAAGAGCTGGACACGCGGGGCGAGCGCTTCGACGGCGTGCCCGGAATCATCTACACCATCAGCCGTAGCGAGTGCGAGACGCTGGCCGCGGCGTTGCGCGAGGAAGGGATAGGTGCGCGGCCCTTCCACGCCAAGCTGACCAAGGAGGCCAAGGAAGAGACACTCGCGAGCTGGATCGCTGGCAGGCCCGGCTACAACGTCATTGTGGCCACGACGGCGTTTGGCATGGGCATAGACAAGGATAACGTGCGCTTCGTCGTCCACTGGCGCCTTCCAAAGTCCTTTGAGGGTTACTACCAGGAGGCGGGCCGGGCGGGCCGAGACGGCAGAGCATCGTATTGCTTCTTGTACTACAGCCGCGAGGACCGCGACCGCACCTTGAGCCTGTTGGCCCGCGGCGAAGGTGCTGGCTCGTCGTCATCCGCTCAGAACAGGATGGCCCGCATCCGGAGCTTCCAGAGCCTTATCACCTACTGTGAGGACACCAGCGGATGCCGACACGCTGCGCTTTGTCGATATTTCGGGGAGGAGACCCCGCCGGCGTGCGACTTTGCCTGCGATTGGCACAAGGACGCGCAAGGCTTGAGGGAGCGGATGAGGCTTGGGCTCGCGAGTGAAGAGTACGTGAGCACGCAGCGTCAGGAGGGCAGATACGACGGGTACCAGGACGAGTACGATTAGCGGCCATCTGCTTCAGGAGGAACGCGGAGGAACACGGGATCGGCCGAGTGAACCCATCTTTCTGTATAATACAGCAATACCCATAACCCGAGGTTGACTAAAAATTTGCTCTTGCGTAATGTTGCCGGCTAGGGACTTCTGATGAGACAGGGCAGAGACACATGCAGCCAGGCAGATATCCTCAAGATAGCCTGCCCCCCGAAACCCGGGAAACCACGCGCTACTCTCTTGGCTCTTGTATAAGCTCTTCAAGAATCTGCCTTGTCCCATTCTGCGCGAGTGCTGTTCTCATATCCTGCCAGCTAGCCCATGCTGCGCCTTGTATGACACAGTCGGTAAGGTCATCCAGCTTCTTGGCTTGTGTCTGGGGGATTTTGGTGATATCATCGGCATCGACATTGTTCTTCGTGCGCCTACTTTTACTTGCTTTTTTGACCGGATGCCGCTTTTGAAGAAACAGGTCTGCCGTGCGCTCAGCCTCCGGGCTTTTTATGGTAACACTCGCGGCAGTCCTAGCCTCACAGCCTCCCCAGATCCAGCCACCCAACATGTCGATCTTCATCTTCTTGAGCGTCTTCGCCGGAGTCCGCGAGCGTCCTATAGGCACCTTTTCCTCGCCCACAGCCTCCCCCTGTTCCTCACCACTAGTCGCAAGAGAATCAAAGAAGTGGCCTGCTGCGCGGCTCGGGTTGACAGCCTCGACGACGCCGTCCCAGAATCCCAGGGAGCGCATTGTGGCCAAGACAGCGTGCAGCATGGCCTCAAGCTCATTGACGCGCAGCGTCCACTCCTGCACCGAGGAGCCGCCGCGGGTTCGGTAGCGTTGCTGCTCAATCAGCACGCGAGTCGGGCGCAACAGCGCCGGCTGCAGGAGGTATCGCCGTACAATGTCTATGGCGAGAGTGCTCATGCCCGCCTTGGAACCGTAGTCTAGAACGCCGGCTTCGGCACCCGCCGCCGTCACGTCGAGGACCTCCCACGAATAGATGTTGATGACGGGGCCGGCAAGCTTCGGCATGAGAGTACTCTTGAGGGCTAATGGGGGTGGCGACTGTGGCGATGCGTCGGGGGTGGTGGGTTTCTTGGCGCGCGCTCGAGGTCCGCGGCGCTTCGGCGATGCCTCGGCAGAGACGGCTCTGGAATCCGTGGTGTCAGGGGAGCCGCGACCCAGGGTAAAGTGGCAGAATGCAAAGTTACGAAGGCCCATATCGATGCTAAGAATGCGCTCCCCGGGCGAGACGGCCTTGTGGGCTGCTAGGGCGGAGACGAGGCGGGAAGCGAGCTGGCTCTTGGTTCCCGACTTGGCGAGACCACAGGCCTGGGCGAGCTGTTGAAGTTGGGCGTTTGTCGGCGCCTTGCCGGAGGCCAGTGAGCGGCGGCCGAGCGAAGGGCCAGGCATGGTGGTCCAGCCACGGGACTGATGTGCACGCCCCTGAGACTGCGTCGCTGGGCCCCTCGTGATTACTGGGAGCGGTCGGCTGCGTCCGATAGAGTGCAGGCCCGTGTCCTTGCTCGAGTTAGCGCCGCAAGTATTACCCAGACAGTCGGCTCTTGCACACTCGGGCTGTCATGGCGGCTGTTGCTGGATCGATCAGCAAGGGATCGTGCAGAGTTTCGGCTCCAGCCAGGGCACTAATTGTCTTGTTCCCCACTTCTTTGTTCGAGAAGAAATCTGCGACAACCCATGTGCATGGCAACATCAAGGTGGCAGTTTTGACATTTTTCATCGAATCAGGGCATGGCCAAGTATGTAGATGCTTGTCTAGGCACCGTGACCTCCTCGCACCCGATTTTACGAGGGCCGTCATCGTGTCTGATGACCCAGGATAAGAATAATCGGTGTATTCAGCGAGTACTACCGACGTCCCCCACGCTATCGCCCGCAGACGCCGGCCGGAGTTCAATGCAATGCGATGTCGAATTTGTCAAGCAGCGGGGCCCACTCACTTAGCCAATCCCTCAGCCAGGAGCATCTCTCGTGATGTGAGCTGACGAGGGGACTTTCGGCGCCGATTCCAAATCGCAAATCCCGCGAGGCGCAAAAAAGAGACAAAAAAACGCGCCCATAACTGAGCCTTTGTACACCCACTCGACTGGTGCTGACAAACCTCAATAGCATATGTGCAAGGTAAACGGCTCCATTTTCGATCCCACGTTCGTCTGCAATGGTTTTTCCCCCGGCTTATGCTGTCGACGTGCTGAGTAATTCCAAATGCCGCCCGCCTTGTTTGTTTTGGTTGAGAGTCCCTGCAGCCTGGCAGTGCTGTGGTTCTAGAAAACCACAACCACGAGCTGGAAAAAAAGCCAATCCGGGGAACCCGAGGGCCTGAGGTGTGCAACTGCGCCAGAGAGCTCCCTGTACCCCGCCGCCCTGCGTCATTGGAGGCGCCTTCGCATGGGTCTCGCACACAACCCCTCCGTCGTTATATAGACCGGCACGCAGGCGCGCACTACCTTCGTCTGTGACCTCATCCTCCTCTGCCATCCCACATGCAAGCTCTCTACCCCTTCAGAACAGCGTCGTTAGCTGCTCTCGCCTCAAGAACCGCCCCGTCCAGGCTTGGCCTCCTCTCCAGACACTTCTCCACAGCGTTTCCCAAGATGGCACCCGTAACGAAAGAGACCGACTACCTGGTCATCGGTGGAGGCAGCGGCGGCCTTGCCTCGGCCCGTATGGCCAGCTCCAAGTTTGGTGTCAAGGCCATGATTGTCGAGGCCGGAAGGATAGGAGGAACCTGCGTCAACGTCGGGTAGGTCCCGCCTTAGATCTCAGAGCTCAGAGCTCAGACCCTCAACCGAGACAACCGAGACAACCGCCTCCTCGCGGCCTTGCAAGAAGCTGATTCACCTTGCCTCACAGATGTGTGCCCAAAAAGGTCACCTTCAACGCCGCTGCCATCGCCGAGACTATCCACCAGGCCAAGAGCTACGGCTTCTCGGTGCAGGAGACGGCGCCCTTCGATTGGCGGACGTTTAAGCAGAAGCGCGATGCCTATATCAAGCGCCTCAACGGCATCTACGACCGCAACCTTGCCAACGACAAGGTCGAGTACCTCCACGGCCGCGCCAGGCTCCTGAACCGCAATGAGGCCGAGGTGACCTTGGACGACGGAACTAAGGCCGTGGTCAGGGCCAAGAAGATCCTGGTCGCCGTCGGCGGCGAGCCTACGGCCTTCCCGGTCATCCCCGGCGCCGAGTTTGGAATCAACAGTGACGGCTTCTTCGACATCGAGGAGCTGCCTAAGAAGGTTGCGCTCGTGGGCGCTGGCTACATCGCGGTCGAGTTCGCGGGCATGTTCAATGCTCTCGGCGTCGAGACGCATCTCTTCATCCGCCACGACACCTTCTTGCGCAACTTTGACCCCATGGTCCAGGAGGTCGTGACCAAGGAGTATCAGCGCCTGGGCATACATCTGCACAGGCAGTCGACTTTCACCAGAGTCGACCGCGACGAGTCCACGGGCAAGCTGACGCTCCACTACAAGGACGTTGACGGATACAACGGGGTTGACAGCCTGGACCATCTCATCTGGGCCATTGGTCGGACGCCGTTGACCAAGAACTTGGGGCTGGAAGAGGCGGGCGTCAAGCTGGACGAGAAGGGATACATCGCCGTGGACGAGTTCCAGAACACGTCGGTGGACAACATCTATGCCCTGGGCGACGTTACGGGCCAGGTCGAGCTGACCCCCGTGGCCATCGCGGCAGGCCGCAGGCTGTCGCACCGACTGTTCGGCGGCGAGCAGTTCAGCACGCTCAAGCTCGACTACTCCAACGTCCCGTCGGTCGTGTTTGCGCACCCTGAGGTCGGCTCGATCGGGCTGACGGAGCCGCAGGCCGTCGAAAAGTACGGGGCCGAGAACATCAAGGTGTACAAGACAAGCTTCACGGCCATGTACTACGCCATGATGGAGCCCGAGGAGAAAGGCCCGACAGCGTACAAGCTGGTATGTGCAGGACCAGAGGAGAAAGTGGTTGGGCTTCACATCGTCGGCATGGGCAGCGGAGAGATGCTGCAGGGATTCGGCGTCGCCGTAAAGATGGGCGCCACCAAGAAGGACTTTGACAACTGTGTCGCCATTCACCCAACCAGCGCCGAGGAGCTGGTCACGCTGAAGTAAGCGAGGTGCGCCGCCAAGCCACAACAAGCTTTCTTGATACCCCCCTCTCGGATTCCTCAAAGACAGATAGACAGACAGAGCACTGGCGGATGAGGGTAACCATGGCACCGTCACGAACAGCATGTTTGTACAGTACGGAAAAGGCCGGCTTATACATCGCCCCATTTTTTGTTATATCGGAGATCTGGCATAGACATCTGCCCTGTCTTGGCGCGGTTTCGGCCTCGGCCGGCCGATTGACCAAAACCAACAAACGCAGTTCCCATCAGATGAGTGCCCAGGTGCCTGCAGACCGAGCCAAATGCTCGGACCTGGATAAGCCAGGCTCCCTGCCGATGGCTGCACTCCAGCCCAAGGAAGGCAACCACGGATGGTAAGCGGGAATCCATTATCATTGCGCCCGGATGTGAGGGCGGGAGCTTCCGTCTTTTTCAAAGGCATGGAATCTCTTGGTGCCCCACACACGGAACACGCTTGCTTTCTCCCCGTCTCACACACTTCGCCGAGGCCTAGGCTCCCAAGGAGGATTATAGGGTTTGAACCCAATCGACATTAGATTGCTCACGTCCCCCGCCAAGCATTCCGTTGAAGCTTTTTCATCGTTGCCCCCGTCGGGTCATGACCAGTTCTCCTCTGTATGGTTTCTATGTCTGCACAAGTTGACACCCCCTGGAGCTGGATCTGGACCCAAGGTCAATCAAAATCTCGCCGGCGACTGCAGATTTTTGCCTTGTGAGGGGAGCTGATCAGCAGAGCCGCCGCTTCCGGGCGGTGGTAGTGTCACATGCTGGCGTGTTGGTCCTCGCGATGTGGATTGGCGTGCGGTACTCCGGCCAGCCCTGACACGAACTTGGGGCCCAATATTTACGTCTTCTAGCTCGAGTGCAACTCTGATGTGGGATCCTTCTTCCGCAACATCGACTACTGGCTTGGTCCTTTTACCCGAAAGTCACGATCTTGTCCCAAAAAAAGAGAGGCTCCGGTTGTCGAGGAAGATGGTGACCGGTGAGGAAAAGCACATGGTTGCAGGCTGTCCATCCCTACACATGCATTTTTGTTGCTCCAAGCGTACATCTTATATTGGGCCATAGATTTAGGACTCCATATTTGCCATCCCCAACCTTTTCCAATTTTATCTCTAGATCACCACCAGCCGTGCTGGATATGTCTCTTCACTGAACAGTAAGCTGCTCGATGCATGAAGCTACGGGAAAACTCTTCGATCTCGGAGATGTAGAGGGGAACACGCTTCTATTTCGCGGACAGCTTACATACCGCAACCAACTCGTCCGAACTTTTAGGCTTGGTCCCCAAATATCGCAACTCAGCCTTCGTCTTAGTGTTTCAAGAGCAAGCCTTGGATGATGCGGATAGGGATCGGGGCGTGCTCTCGCACCCCTCCCGCCCATTTCCTTCCTTCCTCCATTTCTCTCTTCCCCTCTTCCTCTCCTTGCACTCGCACTCTCACGGGCTTCCCCTCCCCTCTCCCTCCTGCTCGTCACATACATATCCCCCCCTGTGAGGGAGAGCGGGATACTCCGCATTCGTTTTTCGCCTCTGATCGGATATAAGCGTAGTGGGCCTCCTGGATATCTAGCTGTATGTGTTTGGGCCAGGCGAGCAGGCTTCCTCCCCTCCAAGGAAGTGGTAGGACAACAAACCGACTAAAATGACGGCGTCAGCGGCAAAATGACGGCGAGCGACGATTCACTAGCGCCCACCATCGTGGGGGCCAACATTGCCATGATGGCCGTCTCAACGCTGGCCATGGCGGGCCGGGTGACGGTGAGCACTGTGACAATGAGGAATTTTTGGATTGACGACGGTCAGTAACATCGCTTGCGGGCCTGCCGCCCCGCCGCCGTCAGCTGTGCTTGCCGTGTCTTTTTCAAGCAAAGTCACTGACAAACCGCGACGCGATGCGGGCTGTAGCCGTATCGATCGTTAGCTGGGTAGGTGGCCAGGCATGGTCGCCGGCGCCCGAGCCCGGGTTGAACCGACCCCTTGCCATGCAGGTCGTATACTGACAGCAGCACGCGCTCCCCCATCCCTTAGCTCTGCTTAATGGCACTTCTTAGCCTTGTAATTTTAAGTGAGTATTTGCCGCTGTCCTTAACGGCACGAACCGCCACAAGACTGACCTTGCTGGCGACAGTGACGACGGTCGGGTTCGGCTCTCACTTCGACACCATCAGTCCAGATATGCTAGAGAAGTACATCGCGGTCAGCCAAGACCCCGGTCCTGCCTCTCCCGCCCAGGCTCCGACGGCAGCGCCCTGTGCTGACTCACAAGATGGGGTTTACGATCGTGGATTGCTTTTTAGTACGGCCTCCCGACATTCTTCCTTTATATCTGGGGCTCCACCGGGGCCAAGCTCGCATACGCCTTTTACTATCTCCGGCTGTTCTCGGATAGGCGGCATGCTATTTTCAACAAGGGCATCATCGTATTTCTATTCCTCCAGGGATTGGCCGACACATTCTCGATCTCGTTCCTATGCACCCCGTTGACCAAGGCTCTCGTCCCGACGATTCCCGGCAAGTGTGCGAACGTGGCGGCTTACTATCTGTCTTTTGTAAGTTTTCTTTTCCTCGAGAGGGAAGCTAGGTTCCCTCGCCTTTGAGACTGGTGGCCACTGCTTGGTATCAGACCGAGAAGGCTGACGTTCCCGGTTTCCCCGGAGGGCGGCAGTTTGCTATTAAAATCATCAGCGACTTCGTCCTTTTCGTGCAGCCCCTTCCTGTGCTGTGGAGCCTGAGGCTATCCATCGCCAGGAAGAGCCTCATGTTTGTCTTGGTCTCGATCGGCATGTTGTTAGTCACTGCAGCTCCCCTTGATATATCGTGTGGTCAGAATCTGTTGCGAAGCGTGGCCTGCCAAAAGCTGACCCTGGACACTTGCACACCAACCAGCGTGTGCGTCTTCTCGGTTGTCCGTATCATGCTTGTTCCTGCACTATACAACGACGGCGATCCAACGTGTAAGAACATGGCCGACAGAAGCCCACCTTCCTTTTCGCCCCTTTTCTCCACCCTCCAGGCATACTGACCAAGCGCTTGAGCATAGACGACATCAGTATGGCCATGCTCTGGTCAGAGATCGAGGTATTTAGCCTGATAGTCTGTCACTGCGTCCCCTCGCTGCGGACGCTTGGAAAGAGGATTGGGCCGGTGGTGGCGGCTCTAGTTTTCGCGACCCAGCAGAGCAAGTCGAACCACACGAACAACGATGACCAGGCGCCAGGCGCAAGTGGCGGCAGCTCCAGACGGAAGCATCGGAGGGGCAAGTGGCGCAACCACAGAGGCAGCCGCAACAGCTCCAAGCTTGGGGGCACCGGCGGGTCGTCGGGGTCATCGCGGGGCAGCAGGTTTGGTGTCACGAGCCTGGTGTCGGCAACGAGGCGGTCGGACAGCGACTTTGCATATGGCCAGTCTTCGGTGCAGACGATTGCCGGGAAGAACATCGAGCCGCCCGAGCCGGCCCACGGGACCATTATGGTGACGCGCGATATTGAGATTGGCATCGAGGTGGCCGAGGGCACAGACGAGGATGAGGACGATGATGAGGATGAGGGTAATGAAGACGATGACTACGACGAGCATGACGATGGCGACAACACCTCCTACGCCTCGGGCAGCTACCGTCACGCAGCGCGCTCGTCGCTATCGGTAGGGGGTAAGGCCGTGGAGCCATTGGAGGCCGTCTGATAGAGTGTGGGCATCCCGTCCGACGCGGACAGTCACGCAAAGAAAGAAGAAAGAGCCGCTTTTATTCCGAGGGCCAAGCGTGCGAATAACTAGGCACCTCACTACATGAATTGCTTTCTGTACCGCGCTGTGTCCCCCTGCCGCCTACTGCGTTTTGTTCTCCTTGGTCTTGCTGCCTCCCTAGCGTGTAGAAGGAAGTGTTTACGGCCGCGGCCCACCAGGGCAAGGGGCTCGTAGCGCCAGCTCTGCTGAGGAACATGGACGGCGTTGTTTCTGGAGAGAGAAAGAGAGGCGAGGTGGCGTGCTGGAAGCAGCCTTCCTCGACAAGAGGGCAGAACTCAAGAAAATCAAAAGATCTCGTTTGCTTGGCACGATGTGAAGACAAAAGACTGGGCCGCTGCGAGTTTCCGGTGGGGCGACCAGACCCTTGCTTGCTTGGATGCTGCGGGTGGGGTGGCGCTGCAGAACACGCACAGACCCGCGTCTGCCGCCCAATGCCCGCTGTTACGTAGGGCGATGGAGGTGGCGGCCCTTGCAAGGACGGCTGAGACGCCCACGAAGCCGACCAGACCACCTCCCTCCCCTCGCGCCCGGTACTCTGGGCCCTGACCAACCTGCGCCGAGAATAGACCCGTGCCCGGAGTCATGAAGCTCGGGCTCGTCGCGCCCCCGGAGTAGCTGGCAGGAGCACACCAGCACCAGACGGACGCGATTGGCGGCGGCGCCCGACAGCAGCTGACGGACGTACGGCACACAGCACGACGACCTCGCACCGCCCAGCCGGACAGCCGAAACGTACGCGACCGAGGGGCTAGGAGCCACCCCCCCTTGGCCACCCCCTTTGGCCACCCACAATGGACGCACCGCAGGTCAAGCTCTCGGAGCTGCTCCGGCACCCCGACGACCTGGACAAGATCTCGGTGCTGCGGCAGGAGTTCGCGCGCAAGAAGGAGGCGGTCGACTCGCAGCTGCGGGGCGGCCTCCGCGAGCAGCTTGAAACGACGCAGGGCGGCATGACGGGCCTGTCGGAGGGCCAGAAGGCGGTGCAGCAGATCAAGGAGGAGATGATCAAGATCGACAAGCTGTGCTCCGAGAGCCAGAACATGATCAAGGACTTTGCCACCATCAACCTGGTCTCGCAGGCCCACCGCAACTTCGGCGCCGTCGAGGCCATGCGCCGCAACCTCGAGACATTCAACGACCGCCTCAGCGCCGTCGAGCAGATGCTGCGCCAGGACGAGGCCGAGCAGGACCAGATGCCCAACCTGCTGCCCATCCACTACGAGCTCACGCAGCTGCGCAACATCCGCGACGACGCCATCGAGCAGATCCAGCGCGCCGAGGACACCAGCCTGCAGTCCACCCTCGAGGACTACTTTGAGCGCCTCGAGGGCATCATCGACTGGTTCGACGAGCACGTCGGCATGGTGTCCATGAACCTCATCAACCTGGTCACGACGGAGAACAACGGGCTCGTCGTGCGCTTCGCCCTCATCATCGAGGCCGAGGAGAAGAGCGACCAGCGCGTGCTGGCGCTGCAGGACGCCCTCAAGGACCACAAGGAGATGGCCGCCCGCTTCCAGAGCATCACCGACGGCGCCAAGACAGTGCGGGGCTACAAGGACAAGTTCCTGCTGGCCATCCGCGGCTACTGCGAGGCCCAGTTCAAGGCCAGCCGCGAGGACTTCCTCGACGACCCTTCCAAGCTCGACAAGATCCTGCGGTGGTTCTTCAACGACCTCAACGCCGTGCGCCTGGGCATGGTGCCGCTGATGCCGAAAAAGTGGAAGATATTCAAGACGTACGGCGACATCTACCACGAGCTGATGCACGACTTCCTGGTGGGCATGATCGACGACCCGGAGAGCAGCTCGTCGCACACGCTCGAGATTGTCGGCTGGCCCGAAAAGTACTACAAGAAGATGAACAAGCTGGGCTTCCGCCAGGACGAGCTGATGCCCCACGTGGTGGACAACCGCGAGGCCGAGCTGGTGCGCGACTTCCGCAACCTCATCATCAAGTTCCTCGACGAGTGGATCGACCGCATCGTTGCCCAGGAGAAGCGCGACTTCGCCGAGCGCGCGGGCGCCGAGGCCTCCAACCTAGACGCGGACGAGTTCGGCTACTTCCGCACGCGCAACCTGGTGGACCTCTGGCGCATGCTGCGCGAGCAGATGGACGCGGCGGCCAACTCGAAGCGGGCCGACGTGGCCGAGGGCGTGGTGGACGCCATGTTCCTGCGGCTGCGGGCGCGGCAGCAGTCGTGGCAGAAGCTGCTGGACGAGGAGGCGCAGCTGTACGAGGCCGGCAAGGTGCCCGAGCTCGAGGGCTTCCAGGCGCTGCAGGACTGGCTCGTGGCCACGGCCAACGACCAGATCGCCTGCATCGACGACAACGAGGACGAGGGCCGGTTCGGGTACCTGAGCAGCTTCCGGCAAAAGTTCGAGCCCATGGTGTCGCAGCCCTACATGGAGCGCGCCGACGCCGAGATGGAGGCGCTGCGCGACGGCTACGTCGACTTCAGCACGTGGTGCATCACAAAGTTTGTGCAGCTCGTCTTCGCCGTCGACTTCACGCCCGTGCTGCCCGACTTGTTCACGCCCAAGTGGTACACGTCGACGGCCATGCGCCAGATGGTTGTGACGTTTGAGGAGTACGTGGGCGACTACCGCCAGGTGCTGCACCACTCGCTCGTCGACATCTTCATCGAGCTCTTCGCCGACGAGCTCCTGGCCCGCTACCTGGGCAGCGTGCGCAACAAGGGCGTCAAGTTCCGCCGCACCGACCAGTACCAGGACAAGATCTTTGACGACGTCCAGACCGTCTTTGCCCTCTTCGACTCGCTCGACTCGGAAGTGGGCATGCAGCTCAAGGAGCGCTGGAAGGTCATCCAGCTGTTCGACAGCCTGCTCAGCAGCCCCAAGGAGCAGGTCCCCGACGTCTTTGAGCAGTTCAAGACGGCCTACTGGGACCTGCAGATCACCTGGGTCGAGGCCGTGCTGCGTTCGCGCGACGATTTCGAGCGCTCCACCCTCAACGCCGTCAAGGCCAGGGCCGCCCAAATCTTTGTCGAGAGGGGGCCTGAGACAATCATGAGCAAGATCAAGTGAGACGCCGGATAAGATGGATCCGCAAGAAAAGATTGACGCCCGTCATCTGCCAGGGACAAAGTAACGAGGAAAGAGGGAAAGATGCAGTTCGCGGAGGCAGCAGAAGCAAGAGGCGCCAAGAAGAAGAAAAAAGAACCACACTGGCGGCCCCGGTTCCTGCAGAGGAGAGAGGGAAATGGATCAAAGTGCGCCGGAACACAGTCCCAGCAGACGGGAACCAAGAAGGGCATTCGCACTCTGTTGCTACTTATTCACTGCCGATAGGGTTCGGGAAAGTCTTAGGATAGTCATGGGGCGAGAATGGTGTTCCCGGTTTGGCCAACAGCCCATCCATTTATCAGGAAACACTTGTCGCCATCAGCGACGGGCTGTCTGCGTTTTGGTCGGGGTGCCGGACGAAATCGGCAGTCCCTGCTTTCCTAACCTCCATTTCAGGGGCGGAGTATTGGAGTGTTCACAAATACCATGGCAATCATCAAGGAGTAAGTAATCAAAGATCCAAATGCGAGGAAATTTCTATCTCGGTGGTAGTTGCGTTGCTTTCCTGTGAAAATGAGAAAGCCAAAATCCCAGGCAAGCCCGCTTATTAGGTGTCTTGGTGCCTACTCTTCGCTGGTTCAATGATGCAGAGCACGCGCAGGCCCTCGTCAGCATCAGTATTAGTATTTTCCTCCCCGGCTGCTCACGAGCACCTGACAGACAATTGGTTTTTGGTTGATTGATTGATTCGTGTTAAAGAAGGCTGGAGTGAATCGAAGAATGGAGGGGGTATCATGAGCTTCCCAATCTATGAAATGGCAAACGGGGAAAAACAAAGAAGGAAAAAAAAACACCGAGCAAGCACCATGCAAACATGGACAAATGAAACAAGCTGGGATATGCTGTCTCGCACCGCAGCCAAAGACAGAGAATCCTTGTCCTTTCTCCTCCCAAGACTCAAGATCAGACGTAGAGAGGCGCCTTCATAATTGCTCCTCAGCCATCCAACTCGTCGTGGGATATTTAGACCTGGCGACTTGTGCATACAAGATGGCAGAGGGAAAAAAAGAAAGGAAATGACGGGGGCAAAGACAAGAGAAACGATGAACATAGAAGAAGCCACACATCCCCGCAACACTACACAGGCACTGTTTAACGCATGCCGGGATTAACGTAGGTCGATTTTCTCCGGGCCACGGCCGCGGCCGACGATCACGCGCTGCCAGATAGGCTGGCACCAAGATCGACCGGAGGGGACGCGATAGTCGACGGGGCGGGGGACGCGGTCCTCGAGATGATGCTGGGAGCCGTGGACGAGGTGGCGCTGACGACTTCGTCCATGACAACGACGGCGGCCGCAGCGGCCGCCTTGCGCGAGTTTCTCAAGGTCTGGGCGGCTGCCGCCCTGGCTGCGCGCTCCTCCTCGCGCAGGCGGGCGAGATCCCGCTCCGCCTCCATGGCGGCCTCGCGGCGGACCGATACGTCCTCGCGGCGTACCAGCCTCCTGAGGCCCTCGGAGGCCTGGATGAGGCCGTCGATGCTGATGGCGTGGTCTGTCATCTGGTGGTTGATGTACGTGTAGACGGCCGCCGGGGTCGGGCATTGCGTCAGCAGCTGCTGCTCGTTGAGCTTGAGCAGCGCGAGCGCGACCTGGAACAAAAAGGTCGATCCGTCGGTAAGGCAGAGCACCACGTCCCAGACCCGGAACAGCGCCTCGGCCGAGAGGCAGTCGGTGAAGACAGATAAGAACCACTGGAATGTCATGGTCTCAAGGTCGATGCCCAGAGCGTCGAAGTGCGCCGACAGCCGCGGCAGCAGCTCCGAAACGTACTGCCGCAGCACCTGCTGGTCCGCCCGGCTGGCCAGGAGCGAGTGGTCGTAGTAGCCCACCGGCAGGATCCGCTCCACCACAGCGGACAGCAGCCAGAACGCGTCCTCGGCCGACGGCGTCACCAGAAGGAGGTTTGCCGCGATCAGGTTCATGCCCTGACAGTAGCCGACCTCGGCGTTGTGTCGCGAGTAGGCCAGCAGCACCTCGTGGAGCCGCTCGACGCCCACGCCCTTGCGGAAGAAGATGTTGTCTGTCAGGGTCCGGTTGATGTCGGCTCGGATCTGCGTCACCACTTCGGGGCTGTCCTCGCTCTCGGGACGCTTGACCAGGTCGTCGTAGTAGCCCGGCACCCGCAGGTCGATGGCCCCTGAGCACTCGGCCCAGACCTTGGCCCGCAGGACGACGGGGATGCCGCCCAGGACCAGCGTTCGGAACTCGCTCCACTTCGCTCGCCCAACTTTGCCCTTGTTGCCGAGGTCCGCGATCCCGATCAGCTCGCCGTCGGCCAGCCTTGTCTCGGGCATGCTGTGGAATCGGTTCTCGGAGCCTCCAGAATCGCCGCCGTGCTTCCTGCGCTCCGCCCGCACCTTGCGCTGGAATTCATTCCACCGATCAGTGCGCTTCCGCTGCAGCGCATCGTGCAGGCTGTTCAGCTGGTCAAGGAGCTGCTTGACGGGCTCGACGTCGTCCTTGACAAACGTCGCCGCTGCAGGTTCGCTCTCTGGCCCGGCACTGGCGCTGCCCAGCGTGTCCACAGCCGACGTTGGCGTGCTGGCATGTGGCACAAACCCGCGGTCCTCAGACTGAACAATTACGGGCGACCTGGGTGGCTCCTGGGCCTCGGTGACCTCGATCCCTGGGGCGTTTATGGCCGGAGTGTCCGACAAGAGCTCGGTCGTGCGCTCGGTTCCGACCTGGAAGGTGACAACCTTGAGGTAGTCATACCATCTACTGCTCGGCTTGCCCTCCTCACGAGGCTCCTCGGCGGACGAGGGTGACCCCGGCCTCCCTTCGCTAACGACATCCCACTTGTGGCTCGCACTGTCGTCCGTGATGATGGGTGGCAGGGCGGGCCTCCCATTGCCAAGGCTGTCAACCTTGTTGCTGCCGGACACGGCCCGGACATTGTTGGCAAGCTGCGTCGTCCTCTGGCGCTTCTTCCTCCTCTGGTCGTAGATGAAGCCAAACCGGTCCGTGAGATCGCCAGAACCCCCATAGTTGTTGTTGTAGAATTGCGACAGCGTCGGCGGCTGCCCCTCGAGAGGAAGAATCTTGTCCATTTCGACAGGTCCGTAGCTCTCCTGCTGCGACATGGCGTCGGTGATAGGGCTGCTCACCATCGAGTCCCACCGCTCCTCGGGCTTGGAGCGGCCGGCACCAGATGCGGGCAGGTTCGACACGCCGGTGACGACCCTGCGCATCGACATGAGCGCTTTGGGCCCACCTGCCTGCGATGACACAGCGCGGTTCGACCCCGTCGTCCTCTGGCTCGAGACCGATGACGTCCTCAACGAACCGCCCGCCACCGAAGAGGTCCCGGCCCTGCCCCTGAAGTCCCCGTCCTTGGGAGCGAGGGAGCCCCCGCCGGCAACCATTCTGACCAGCGTGGTGAATGGCGTGGACGTCTTTCTCCCGTTGATGCTCGAGGCCCGGCTCGAGCTCCTCAAGGACTGCGTGTCTGGGGGCGTAAACAGATCGTCTTGGAGCATCGGCCGTCGGTCGTTCGAGGCAGTGGCGCGGATGACCGCCTGCGCCTGTTTAGCAGCGTCTCCGTTTATGCTGCTAGAACGGCTGTTCCGCCCACTTCCACCCCCACCTCCGCCCCAGATGTAGTCTTTTATGAATCTCATGGTGCCTCTGTTGTTACTGTTGTTGTTATTATTGTTGCTCGAGGTGCCGTCCGAGTCCGCAGCCTGTGGCGGTACCGAGCCGCTGGCCGCGCGTATGGTGGCCTGGCCGTCGAGCGACGTGGCATTGCCGTAGAAGAGCGAGGACTGCGCTTCTCCGGAGACGCTCTCTGCCATGGCGTCGCTGACAAGGTCCGATACGCCACGGTCTAGGCCGCCACGCCGGGCGGCGCCCGTGGTCCTGGCCTCATTCTCAACGGCTCGCAACCTCGTCTCGAGGTCCAGGTTGGAAAGGCCACACTCGAGAATGATGCGGCGCAGGGCGCGCTCCCGCTCGCCTGCGCGGGCTCGCAGAGCCGAGATCTGGGCGTCACGCTGTGCCAGGTCCTCCGCGATCTGGCGCACAAGGCCTACGGCGCCGTGCTTGGCCACGAGCCGGTGGATGTGGTCGTCGTCGGCCAGGTGGAGAGCGCCCGGGAGCCTGCGCGTCGGGGTGCCTGCAGCATCGTCGAAGAGGGCGCTGCGGGCGCCGTCCGGGCCCGAGGAAGAGGACCGCCGCGTTTGCAACAGGCCGGGCGACGTGGCCGTCAGGCTGTCGACTATGGAAGCGGCCGCCGAAGTCGAGGTATTCGAGGCGGTGGTAGCGGGCGTGGGGGCTATCGACGTCGGGGTGCGCGGCTTGGGCGGGGGCGGCTGCTTGATCAGGATGGAGGTGACGGCGTCGATGCCGTCAGCCACGGCCGGGGACTCGTCCCCCTCGTCCTTGGGCGAGGCGGGCGAGAAGGAGGGGAAGGAGGTCAGGGACTTGTCGTTGATCGACGAGGCCGAGCTGGAGGACTGGGCGGACAGCAGTTTGCGGCGGGAGCCGCGGACGGTCGAACGGTGGCTCCTCGACGAGGTGGCCGAAAGTTCGGAGACGGAGCGCTCAAGCGGCGCTATGGGAGAGGCGCCATCCATCTCGAGGCCTGCTCAGCAATGCCATGGATCCGCGCGGGTGCGTGTCGTTGTTATTGGCTGGCCTCGCGCAGCAGCGGCATGGGACGGCGGTGGGAGGGATTGCTGGTGGTGTCGGGACGCTGTCGAGGGGTGCTGGTGGTGCGGCGTGGCAGGCAGGCAGGCAGGAGCGAGGTTGCGGGTCACCATGGGGATGTCGATGGGGAGTGCAACAGATTACATGCAGTGACGGACATGACGCTGGGAATTCCAACTCGGCTGATTGGCGCTGCCCCAGCACCCAGCAACCGGGGCGCCGCAGGCGGCTGCTGGCGGCACCCACTGCCCTGGACTGCACTGGGCGAGACTCGTGCAGGGCTGCCCGGCCGGGTACCTCTTGGGGTAGGTCTCGGCTGGAGTAGACACCGTAACACCTATGCATGTACATCAATAGCACTTCACTCGAAGCCACGGCATTAGTATTAGGCCTAGTTACTCCATTGCCTACCTACCCCGGTCCCCAGTCGCCACCCACCGACAACGCATCACTGCTCGCTCGGGCATCCATTCCTGCACCCCCCACGACTCAGGCTCACCCCGCTTGGCAAGGAACCCTCTGGGCGGCGTGCTGGATGGACAGCCTCACTTCGTGGGCAATCCCAGCCCACAATTCAAGTCAACTTGATGGAAAACTGCAAATCGCAGCAACCTCCTGCACAAGCACCCGCCCCCTGCGCAACCGGCATGGAGGAAGACTCCCTGGACTTACTTTCCATACTTCTGTAGCAGCCCCGTCCGAGTCGCTTCTCTCGTCTTTCGTGATCCCGCCACCGGCGGCTCCTCATTACGTGCAGCCGCTATCGCCCCGCCACCGGGAGCAGCGCTCCCCGCATTTGGCACTTGTCGTCCGCCCGCACTCACCACCGTCGAGTGGGCCTCTCTCCACAGGATGCATCACCATGATAACCCACGATCCCGCGCTCCAAGCCGTCCGGAGAGTGAGTGACCTATGGCGCGGGCTTTGGCACAATCATAGAAGCGCTGGCTGAAAATTTAGATATATATATTCTCTGATCTTTTCTAGTCTGATAAGCCAGGGAGGAGCTCTTCCAATAAAAATAGGAATAATAAACAAGATGCAGATCAAGCATGTTGAGAGCATGCCGACGTCAATTAATCGCTGATTTCGGACTCCCTCCGGCTTCACGTTCACTGCATCAAGCTCCATCAGGGCCCAAGGGCTCGCTACGTAAAGGGTGCAAATAGAAGGTGTGCCACTTTCTAAATCCTAACCTCAAGGCCAAGATAACGGTTGACTGGGTCTTGCACGAACCCCTGGGCTACTAGGGTTGACCCAGGAGGTGTACACGGAAATGATGAAATGATGTTAATTACAACGAAACTCTTGTAAAAGGTGCGTCCATAAAAGAGATCTACGAGGTGTCCATAGAATCCGCGTCTTGCAGATTCAAGCTGCTGCCGTCGCCGCCGCTCACTTCGGGCGCACTACCGTCTGCAATGGCCGCCAGCTTCTTCTTGGCTGCCGCCATCCGCCCCGCCTTCCACGCATCGATCTGGGCCCGTAGCTCGTCGCAAGGCACCACATCGTCGATGCTCATGGGCTGTCTTGTGAACGGGTCCTTGGCATCCGAGAGCAGATGTTGCGTGATGGTTGACCTGTCCACCACGTTTCCCGACGGCAGGCGCACTGGGTCCTTCATGAGATCGCTCATGAGCGGGTCTTCGAACTCGCTCGGGATCTCTCCAAAGTCCTGCTCGGCCTGTTCAGCCAGCTCCTTGGCTGCCACCACCTTGGCCGCCAGCCGCCTCCACACTTGCACCTTGATCGGGTCTGCCAACCCTTTGCTTGACATTATACGCTCGGCCGCCTCAAACGTCTCGGGCTTGTACGAACGCCCGTCCGCGGCGACGGCCTCGATGAAGGCAGGTTTCTTGCCCAGGTTCAGGTATATGTCTGTGATCTCTGCCAGCAGCGTCTTGGGCTCAAACCGGTACTTCTGCGGGTTCTCGACCTTGAGCTTGCTGGATTTCGGCCCCACTAAAGTCTCCAGGTTGTAATCCAGCATGCCCGCGAGTCGTTGCACAATCTCGGGCATTGTGAAGGCGTCCCCAAGAGCTTCGGTGAACAGCTTCATCATGGCTACTGTCTGGTTCGTGAGGTGCATGTAAGACGTTGCGTGGCCCTCCACTGTCTGCAGCTCGTCCTGCTTCTGCCTTTTCTCCTCCTCCGTGAGGGTACATGGCTCCCTGAGCTCCATCTGAAGCTCGTGGATCTTGTGGAACTTGCCCAGTGCCTCGTCCAGCACGTACGTGGCGTCATTTAGAAGCATGTTGACGAAGCGGATGAAAAAGGCCCTATTGGTCTTGCTCTGCTGCGTCAACTGCTGGTGGTAGTGTGTATTCTGCCACACCCGCTGGATGATATATGATATCTCGAAACGGATGTTGAACTTGTCATAGAAGGCCGAGTTGGCCCCGGTTGACTCGCACTCGATATAGAACTTCATCAGGGCGTGAAGGAGGTGGTCGTTGGCAAACTTGGAATTGGTGAGGACGTCCGACATGACCCCATTCTTCCAATGCCGGTAGAATTGCGTAACGCCGAAGTACAGCAGTGTAACCAAGGCCGCCTTCATGTACGGGTTGCGGATGTAGTCTGATGATTCGAGCAACGTGATGCAAAGAACCATGAGCTCATCGCCGACCGCCGACATGAGTATTTGTGGCATCGCACTGATTATTTTTGTCTGGGTCAGCATCAACTAGAAGACCCGACGGGGCCTTGAGCCAAGCGCGGGATTTCATACTTGTATACGAATTTGAAATTGTCGAGGACAATTTGCAGCGCATACTCGGGAAGGCAGCCGAAAACATCGGCGGGAGGCGATGCCAGCGGAATCCTACCAGGTCGGTGTCAGCAGAATTTCCACATGCTGAGACGGTTGAGAGTCGGGGCTGGAGATACTGACTGTAAAGACTTATCGGGGGTATAGGGGGTCTGGCTTGCTACGCGCAAAAGCCAGACGGTGACATATCGCATAAACTGAAGCGACCTAGTCTGCATCTTCTCATCTGTGAGCACTCCGACCACCGCGTGCTTGTTGGCCAGACTCAGGTCAAGGGCTTCGCGATACTGAGCGGTCCGGGCGTCAAAAAGCTGCAATCTTGTCGGGTTCTGCGGTGAAGAGTTTAGTGTTAACTTGGACATCCGCATCCTAAGACGTGCAACGCCTTGAGATGTTGCCCTATTGCATTGTCGACTGGTAGGGGTGGTCTTACGTGCAAATGGCGGTGACGCTCTGCCTCGAATGCTTCTAGGTTTCTCCTGAAGCTGTCATTGGTTCTGTCCATGGCCTTTAGTCGTTCGGAGATGGCCTGGTTGCCGTAGTTGTGCGAGGCAAGGCCCAGGAAAAACACCTCGGTGATGAAGTTGGTGGTCCCCTCGGCCTTGTGCGAGTAGAAATCGTCCGACTGCTGCTGGTCTGCATTCAGTTTGGTTTCGTCCTTGATGGACACTCGAGGGTTGCGCCGCAAATAATCGGTATCAATCCTGCCGACCTTGGAGAAGGTTGTGTCCATGAAGGGCTGGCACAGGTCGTTGACAACGTAGGTGATGTTTACCATGAAGCCGTCCGACGACACCTCCTTGGGATCAACCTGCATGGCCCGCCGCTTATGGTTCGAGTTTACAACTAGCGCGAGCCAGTCCAGCATCCGGTTCCTCACTTCCTCATTGGCGCGCACAAAACAGTTAGTAATGGCCGCGAGGTCCATCTGGTGAGCCGAAAGCGTGATGCGCAGGGCATTCTGGGCGCTTCGGATCGCATTCTCGTCGAGAGAGGTGGGGTTCGGAAAGTAGGATTTGGCCACGGCTTGTTGGAGCGGAGAAAGCCGGAAGAACGGGCCTAGGATAGTGTCCTTCTCTATCAGGGGCGGCGTGGTTGTCGTCGGGAGCAGGAATGAATCATGCCGAGCCAGAGCCAGCATGAGCTCTTTGTGTTTCGAGTACAGTTTGAGGACCTGTTGAGGGAACAGGTTAGTGGGCATGAGGGCACGAGAGGGAGGCCAAGAAGATTGGGGCCCTACGTCAACATGGGGCCTGAAGTTGTCTGCCAAGCTCATCTTGGAGAGCCTCGCGCTGATTTCAACCATTGCGTTGACAAAGATGTCGTTAAAGGACTCGTCCTCATCAAGTCTCTTGACGGCTTCCTCCACAAAGTCCAGGCAGACGCCGGACTCGTTATCGACGCCTCGGAGCAGGTACGGCGCCAGGCTGTCATGCCTCGGATTCGCCTCGCGACTATACCTCGGCGTTCACTCAACAGTCAGCGCTCAGACTCGTGTCCCCAAGAAAAGGCGTCCTTGATGAATGGGGTGGGCGCAGAGCAACGAACCCAAAGAGATCCGGGACCGTGAGCGCGAAGAGCGCATTGCTCATGCAGAGCCGTTTGGCCTCTCTAACGAGCTCGAGCTTCTCGGGAGCGGGGTTTCGCACCATGGCGGCGGATTTGCTGAATCGGATGATGCGCTTCCAGCAGGGGAGAAGGTATTCGAGCAGCGGCTTTTGGTGCGGGAACTCGGTGGCGACCTCGAGGATGATGGCATCCAGGCTGTCCTGGGACAGCCGAAGCCTCTCTCCTTCGGCCGGTTTCCCCAGGGACTCCTCGAGCTCGCTTCTGAGGTTGGGCAGGTATGTGAGCGGGTGGCCAAAGGCATCGACTTGGTGGTCTGGGTCCAGAGTGACCCTGAAAAAGTGCGAGATAGTCCTGTCTGCCCAGTCCTCAAACGTCTCGGGCTTGTGGATTTTCTGCGGCCGCATGTCTGGTGGTCGAGTATCAATATCGACTCTTGATCTCTTCAGAGTGCTCCCATCGCTGTGGGCTATACCTGAATCCTGGGCCATTGTCTGTGCTGCCGATGCCTCCACCGACGGACCCTTTGCTGGCTGTGGCCGTGAAGGAATAGGACTTTGGGAGGGCGACGGCCGAGTAGCGGAGGACAGGCTGGGATTGGTGTCGGGGACAGGGCTCGCGCGGGCGGTCACGGAGGACGGGACAGGTGGTGGTGTGTTGGCACCTGACGACTCTGCAGCACCCTTCTCGCTCGCGGCGGGCTTTGCGTCTGCTGCCGAGGACGAAGCGGCGGGGGTAACGGAGCTACCGAGTTTGGCGAGGCGGCGCGCCCGCATCTGCAGCAGGCCAAGCGGAGTTAGACGGATTCCCAACCGCAGCTCTGGCTCCGGGGCTCCGGGGCTCCGGGGCTGGGTGAATGGATGACAAACGGAGCGAGGGATACTCACCTGCTCGGCGCTCGGCAGCGTCGGCTCGTCGGGCGGTTGCCTCTGTTGCTGCTCGTCGGGATCCATGGTTGCGAATGACCAGCCCGCTCAGGTGGCTATCGAGTGTCAACAGCCAGGTTCCAGCCAGGTTCGCGCGTGTGATCTGGCAAGTCGGATTGCAGACGAGGCTGTACGCAGTGGCAGAGGCAGGTGCACGCCCGTCGTCGAGCTGAATGCTGCGGTCGGAGGCGCCACCACGACGTGCAGCGTTGGTGGCAGGCAGCCGTCACTGCCCCACTCCAAGCACCCCCAAGGTCGTAAATGGCGGGGGTATCCAGGCGTGTGCCCCACACATTCCTGGAGCTTGGGACCCCCCTAGGCCAAGTGAAGTCGCAACTGGTCGCTCCCTTGCGTGAGGGAACATTTCAGACACATTTGATGTCTGCAACATGATGCATACTATCTGGGCTTTGATTGCTAGGCCTTGCTATTCCATTCGAACAGACTCGACTCGGGCTCCGGACCTTGTGCTACCGGTTCGTGTCGTAAGGTATTCTCGCTTTGGCTACGCAGCTAGGACTGAATTATACTAGATCTCCATCTGTTGGGGGCGAAGAAAAGCACAGACTGCAGCTACAACACCACCTTTGGGAAGAAACAAGCTCGAGATAGAAAACCATGGATATCTTGGCGCACTTAGGCGTCTACCTCGCGGAAACTATAGCCAAACATCTGGTTCGACTCTACCGAGTTTTCATCCGCGAGCTTCCTCGCAGTTTCGACTCCTGCGACAGGCAGACGATACTCGAACTTCTTGCCCGGCGCGGGCTCCTTTCCATCGATTGGATACGGAAACGGCAGATACTGTGACCAGTCAGGAGGCAATCCAGTCACCAACGTCTAGCGCAAAACGCAAAGGGTAAACCAACCTCCGGAAGCAGCCCCAGCTGCCTGAGAAGAGTAGCTTGGTCCCAAGCAATGTGTTCATGATACAAACGGTCGCCTCGAATGTTGACGACCGAGGTGAAAGGCACCTCGATGAACTTTCCCGTGGGCGGCACGCCTGGCGCGCTGTTCTCAAAGCTCGCTGTCAGGCACATTCCAGGCCAAAGAAAAAGGAATTGGAACATGAGAAGAAAAGAATCTTACAGCCAGTCGATCACCTTGTCATGCGTGAGCTTAAGAACAAACTCATCGATAACACGATCCACGCCCACCGTCCGGCTTATAAGCTCGAGGGCTAGGTCGTCGGGGTTTTGGTGGATAAAGTTTTTGCTATAGAAACTGGTTAAGCGCTTACGACCAATGCCGCCGGTAATCGTTGGAATATGATTAACGTAAGGCTGGGCCGTCATTGTTGCCATAGTCTTGGCAACAGCACGATCTCCAAATTCGAAAAAGCAGTGCTCTTCCCATATAGCTTCGAGATCGAAAAAGGGGCCTCCAATAAGCGGCCGGAGGAACGTCAGGGTTCGCGTATGAGACAGGGCGGCCGAAGAGCTTCGATAGTTTGGGTGTGCCGGAAGCACAAAGTTCGGGAGAGCCTCGCGGTATGCATGGAATGTCGTAGAGCCATGTTGGGCGGCGGCGTCCGGCTTGGTCACGTCCCCTGCAGCATGCCAGAGGACCGGAGCGGACACCCCCCATGCCTGTATGTTGATTGGTGCTGCCGAGTAATTGACGAAAGCCACGACGGTCGAGCCCATCGCCTCAGCATCGGACAGGACGGGCGACGGCAGGGGCACATATGTGACGATGCCGAAACGATGCCGGCCCCCTTCGCCGTTCTCTTGGCACTGGTCCAGTGCCGCCAGCGCGCCAAATGCCGTGCGTAGGTCGGCAAGGAACGCCTCCGAGCTGGCGGCGGCAGCCTTGGCGTCAACATCCTCTCGCAGCGTGATCTGTGCCACGGCGTAGCCTTCCTCTGCCCACTTTAGCAGAGGCGGCGGATCCAGGGTCTTGTCACTGTGGCCCAATGGCAGGGTGGCTTCCAAAACAAGCACAAGTCCAGGCCCTGTGCCGCGGCGCGACAATGGCGGCTGCAGCAGGATGCTGGGAGAGATTTTCTGCAAGGGCGCAGAAGGGAGCGCGACAGGCGTTTCTTCGTCTGCCATCGTATTTTTGCTTGCTCCGACTTGCAGTCGGTTTTCCTAGTTGTTTGGTCTATGCGGCTGCTGGCAAATTCTGACTGCCTTTTTTCTTATAAAGACGAGTGTGAGAACCCCCGCGCGTTATCCGACCATCCTCGCACTTTCAAAGGCAGTAGTCGGCCCCCTCCGATGCCAAGAGGCACCAGTGCCCCATCCCCGCGCCAGCCATGGTTATTCCCCCGCAGGAACTCGACGGGGAAGGGTGGAGTTCGCTGTTAACCCCGATATGCACTCGAGCTTGGGGTCTTGGATCCGACACGTCGGAGTAAGCAAGTGGAGGAACAAACGGGCGGGTAGAGCCACCACGTTAATCGGAACCCATATGATCTACATGGTCTACACACAGGTACCTATTTTTCCCAACTTTAACACTCCAGCTGCAGTCCAGTCAGTGTCTTCCCAGGTACAAAACATACTATAGCTCTGCACACAAAATTGAGAAACTCGGCATCCCCTGCATCCCAAAGCTGTGAGGTTAGACAAATCTCCTTTATTCCGCCGTGTTTGATATGGACACTTGAGGTTGGGCTTCTTTTCTGCAACTGAAAGTTCATTAGATGTCTAGTCTTGTGTTTGGGTATCGTAAAGCCCATCTCTCTATTCTTTAAGCGTTTAAAAACAGCACCTGGAACTCCATCCCCTTATGTTCGGAGAACGAACGCCGACATGGTTTACTGGAAGCAACTACAGAAGGAAAGAAAACCGTAGAAATCTGCACCGAAAACACTCAAATTCATTCTGTCTTTTTAGATGTGCCACTCGTCATGAGACTCACTCATAACCGTGGGGGTGTTATCGTCGGGAGCGCCGAGTCCCTGGAATCGGAATCTCTTGTCCGGCCCTCTCCGCTCCTCTGCCCACTGGGGCCGGGTGCTGGCGCAAGGCCACTCCCGGAGGTGGCGGCTGTACCCATGGAACTGCTGCCTGTGCCTGTACCTCCGTTACCGCCACCACTCATTAGGGACTTCTGGCGAGCGATGACGTAGCGCATGTCCATGACGATCCCCGCGAACGCACTGCGGAGTTCAGAGAGCTGCTCTTGCAGCGGTACGACCTCATTGACCAGCATCAGACTATGCCGTGCGTCCTGCTCCGCCAGCCGCCGCTGAAGAAGCGCAACCCTCTCCTCGCAACTGTTTAGGCCCGCAAGGAGGAATGCCTGCGCGCCATCTTCGTGGTCGCTCCGGCGGTGATGATGGTGGCGGTGGCGGCCGGCGTCGGGAGGCCGGCCTTGCGAGATCAAAGACATGCCTTCGGGCTCATCGCCGCTACTACCCGTTGCTTCCGCTGAAGGTGAACCGCTCTCCAGCGCGTGTTCGTTGGTGAGGGGGGATTGTGCCGGTTGTAAGCTGGCGCGTGTGTGGCTGGGGGCGACCTCACGCCTCGAGCTATCCGGGTTTGGATTGTTGCGGTGCAGCGAGCCATCGTCCTGTCGGGAAGTCGAAGCAGTCACAGCCGTGTTGGGTATAAGCCCACTTGAAGGGGATCCCGGAAATTCCCCAGTGTTGACTATTTCCATGATAAACCTCCCCTGCTGCTGAAGAGACTGCTCGAGCTGAAGGATCGTGGTGTTCTGCTGTGAAACCTTCGTCTCGAAGAGTAATTTGAGGCGCGAAATGGCCCCAAAGGGGCAGCCTTGCTCGTGGTCCGCGAGATCTGCCCGTCGGCAACTGTGTCTGCATCCTTCGACATGGTACTGACATGGGCGAATGGCGCCGTCGCACTCATGCAGCAGATGAGCGGCGTATCGATGCTTTAGAACCGTAACGCCACAGTTCTCGCAGGCGGCAGGCGCCAACGTGCAGTGGTTTTCGTAGTGGTCGTCGACAGTGTCGACGTCAATGGGCTGTCCGCAGTCGGGACAGTCCACGACCGAGTGGCGGCACTCGCCAGCAGCACCTTCGAGGTCCATGCGTGCTATACGGCGCGCGCAGGATGGGTCAGGGCAGGGAACCACAGTGTATCCGCATTCCTCCTCGTAGTGACGCTGTATGGAGGAGCGCGACTTGGTGCAGGGGCAGTGGCGGTTCGGACAGCGAACCAGGAGCTCGTCAAGCTGGTTTTGGTAGATGCGAGGGGCCTCCTTGGCGGGGCAGCGGCCCTTGGCGATATCGCGGGCAAGCGACTTTCGGTCGAGCGGACAGCAGTTGCTGTGCTCGAGCATCTCGTCAAAGCAGCCCTTGCAAAAGACGTGGCCGCATCTTGTCATGACCGGTCTGACCAGGGGCATGTGACATATCGGGCAGCAGAGCGTCTGGTTGACCTCGCCGACGTAGTCCAGAGCCTGCCAGTCGAGGATGGGCTTCGTATTTTCTACCGGGGCGTCGGCAGAGGCCGGAGTGTGTCCCTCGCGGCCGGCCGGAGCCGCAGCATTCCCGCTTTCGAGAGCGGGAGTCTGGTCGCCTGGGTGGTCCATGTTCTCGGGGTCCGGTCGAGACTGGGCGCCAAATGGGGGCTCTGACGCCGACGGGAGGCCTTCTTCTGGGGTGTTTGGGGGCGGCATTTAGAAGCCCAGGAGGGAGCAGACTGTCTCGAGAACACCGCTGGGGATGTTTGATATTGAATATTGAAACACGCGCCTTTTTCACCCTGCTTTATTTTTTTTCGAGGTGGGCGGTGGCCTGCTTGAATTGCTTCGGCCAGCGGAGATGGCGCCGCAACCAAATACGATCAGATAAAGGCTCGAAAGCGCCACCGCCCAAGCGACCGTCACGGCAGTGCACGCAAGCGCGGGCGGAGAATATGGATGTGCATACACGCCAGATGCTGGCCCAGGGTGCCGGCGTGCAGCCTGCAATGCCAGGGAACGCGTTGGTAGAGCGGAAGGCAGTCAGTCCTTTTGACCACGACGTCTGATTCCTTTGCGCAAACTCGGGTAGGCCCAGCCTAGGCCGAACCTCACAGTCCAAAGCCAGCCACATGCGTCGTGCTTGCGTCGTGCTTGGATCATTTGATTTGTGGCCCGCCCTCTCAGCGCTGGCCGCTCGCTGTGGGGTTCGACCGACGGGGCCAATGGGGACCAGAGCTGCCTCGGCTGGAACGCACTGTGGTGCCTGCGGAGCTGGCGGCGGCTCCAGCCAAGCTGGCAATCTGGAACTCCGCCGCGAGCTGGGGGACGCGCCGGGCGGGCCTGGTGCATTTTTCCTGCCCCTCGGCATGGCTTTGATATGTCTGCACCCGCCGATCCGCCAGCATAGACTGCAGTCGCTCGGCCGCCCGCTTGCTCCTGAGCTGGCTTGACCTTTCCTTTTGTTTTCTTTCTTGCCTGCCCCGCCGCCATGGCGCTCCCTCTCCCCCCAGGCCTCACGGCGTCCGAGGTGGCGTTTCTCTGCGAAATGGAGATGGTGACGGTGGTGCCACGCCAGCGCCTGGACAGCATCGACCTGCTGAGCGGCAAAACCCCCACGCTCCGCCCGCCGCACCGCGCCACCCTCCCCCTCTGGCTGGCGCTTTTGCTCAAGAAGCAGCGGCGCGCAAACATCGTGGCTCCGGCCTGGCTGCATCCCGTGTCGCTGGCCCAGATCATCCACCACGAAACCCACACCAACCCGACACAGTTCAGTCCGCCGCCGCCGCCACCGTCGCGCTCCGACGGCCGCGGCCTTGCCCACCGCGTCAACGTGGCGGGGTCCACCGTCCTGTCGCCGCCCTTCCTGCCCTCGTGCACCGCCGAGTCGCCCGCCCAGTTCCTGCCCTACCACTGGCTGGAGATGGCCGAGACCCTGTTTGCCCACGCCCCTGACGACATGCCCGCCTCGGTCAACGAGATCTACAGCCTGGTCCGCGACCTGGTCGAGATCCGCGCCGCCAAGATGCGTGCCAGCTCCGCCGACGTCGAAAGCTTCGGCGGCAGCGTCGCTAGCCTGCGCGGCGTCGGCAGTGCCGAGCTGGCCGAAAATCGCGCCTTTGTCCTCGGCGTCATCAACGGCGTCAGGAAGCTGGGCGCCAGCACCGAGGCCACCCGCAGAGAAGAGGAGGAGGCCGGCAGGGCGGACGAGGAAAGCGACGAGGAGATGGGCCTGTGAACAGTGCCACGAATATCGGCGCCATGTGCGTGCAGCGAAAAAAGATCGCGTCCATCTCGCGCTTGGTTCAGCCCCCTAGCATACCAGCTCCTGCACAACGCTCCCGTCCCAGGCCTCAATCTCAACGCGCCGGTGTTTGCTCCGACCTGCCCTCGTGATTCTGCCTTGTAGGACCATCACGCAGCGCCTGCGCCGGATGTGCAAGGTAAGAGATGGTCTGCAAAGCGGGGTATACGAGGGCTGAACTTCAGCCGCACTTATACACGCTTATTCTGGATATGACTTGGGCACGCGAGTCTAGAGATAAAAACCTCTGTCTTGTGTTTTACAGCGAACAAGCCCACTCTTCCTCTCCTGCCGAGCCATCAGAACTAACCGCTCATCATGGACGCAATTAAAGCGCACCCAGTCGAAGGCGCCATGTATCCGGCCATCGACGCCAATGCCTGCAGCATCTGCAATGGAATCACCATCGCGAAGATGTCGTCCGAGTTTGGGTACCCGCATCACCCAAACCTTGCAAAGGTCCAAGAGTCCATGAGCGGCGGCTGTAAGCTGTGCGCTCTTATATTCGACGCCATCGTCCGCGCCAGGAGCACGACGAATGTCCGACAGCCATTGCACCCTCACATGGCCGACTTGTTAATCGCGATGACAAACAGCCAGATCAGGCTGTTCTGGCGTCGGGATATCGGCTTTGTGCAACATACTCATAGCTCCGAGCCTCGTGTGGAGAACATTGTTGTGTCGGAACAGATCTGCATCACCTGGGGCATGGCCGCAAGCAGCCACACCCCCTGCGCGGCAACCCCCGATGAGCAGCTGAGGAACACCAAGAATCTAGCGAAACTGGCGTTATACATCGACAGAGGTCCGGGATTCCGAAATCTTCATTCCCCTGTGCATGTACCTGGGCTGACCATTTTGACCGGCGGGCTTCGTGGCATCTCAGACTCGCACGCTGCCGGCGAATACCCTGGTCGTAGGTTACCATTGGACCTTCGCTCCCAGGACGACCAGGACATGCTCGTTCGGTGGCTTAAGACGTGCGAAAATAGATCAAAAGATAGATATATCGGAGAAGGCGCGACCATCCCTTCCCGCGTCCTTGACGTGGGGGACAGCCTTCAAAGCAGTATAGTCCACCTGCGCCCGGCTTCCAGTTTGCCAAGCGGCCAGCTCACTGCTCGGTACATCATTCTCAGTCACTGCTGGGGAGGCAAAGTTCCTGCGGGCTCCACTACAACGTCCGCGGCGCTTCAGGCACGCGAGGCCGGCATCGAGCTGGAACAACTCACCCAGAACTTCAAGGATGCCATTCAACTCTCAAGGCTTCTCGGTGTTAGGTACCTGTGGATAGACGCCCTATGCATCATCCAGGACTCACCCGAGGATTGGCAGCTTGAATCAGGACGGATGGGGGCCTACTACAAAAATTCGTGGCTGACCTTGGCCGCTGCCATGACGGGTGACAGTAATGGTGGGCTTCTGGGTCAGCGGATGCCGCCCATGGAGCCCTTTGTCGAGCTCAACCCACAGCCTGCTTCGGTTCAGGAAGGGAAGAGAGAGGTCAACGATGAAAAGGGCAGGCTTTTCTTTGCTTTCGACGCCATTGAACCCCCGGATACCGGTTTTCTCTTCGGGCTCCGTGGCCAGAGCAGTCCTCATCTTCTTTCCAAACAAGCCATCAGATATGAGGATGCATTCCAGGGCGACGCTCATCTTGACTCGAAGCGAAAGCACGCCGAATCTTGGCAAACAGCGTTGCAAAATAGGGGATGGACCTTTCAGGAGGAGCTCCTTAGTCCCCGCTGGGTTGCGTTTGAACCGTCGCAGGTGTATTTTCGTTGCGACAAGTTCGTCGAATTCGAAAGCGGCCGCAGGGTCGAGCCCCCAGACGGCGAGTCCTGCCTCCTCGGAATCAGCAAAGGCCGGCTCACTTTCCTAAACGGCAACTGGTTCGACCTCATCGAGGCCTATACGGCCAGGCAACTCACTTTCGAGACAGACAAGCTTGCAGCCATCTCCGGTTTGGCGCGTGAGTTGGCGGCTCTCACAGGCATCGGCACCGACAGAACTGGACAAGCCTCACCAGACGATTACTGTGCTGGCCTGTGGAAGAGCCAGCTGCTGGAGGGTCTCCTCTGGGGAAGACCGGCTTTTCCAACACCTAAAGAGGCTGCCAGCTTCGCGCGGACCGATGCGTTTGTGGCCCCATCGTGGTCATGGGCTTCGGTTAACGGACAAGTCAAATTCTACCATCGTCCTCTAGAATCAGACAAGCCCAAGGCCACACTTCTACATGTCGTAGTCGAGCGCGCAGAAAACGATCCGTTCGGCCAGGTCTCGGCGGGAACTTTGGTGCTTCATGGCCAGTGTTTTTGGGGGACAATTCCAGCCAAAGAGCTCGGTACTGTCCGGCACGGGATGGTCTTTAATCTCGATGTTCGGGAGCACAAGCCCAGGTGGGAGGCTGAGGGGGTACTTGTTCTCATGATCACCGCTGAGCATGGGCTGCTTTTGGAGCTACAGGAAGGATATATTTTAGCAAAGGACCAGGAGTCTAAAGACCTAAAACTCAGCGTGTACAGGAGGATCGGCAAGTTCTTTGGGGTTCCAGAGGATGTTTATCAGCACGTGGAATATTTCGAAGGCGGCGGTATTGTGGCGATAATCTAGCAGGGAAGGCGCGCGAGAAATAGGCGGTGTGGTATTGGCGCCGAAATCCCGAAGCATCTACAGATTGTCTCTATCAGGGATTGAGATTCATGGAATATCACTTTTTCGCGTCCTTCGTCACAATTTTAGGTATGGCAAGCTGTTTATACTTCCGAACATAAACCACGAGAAGTCGGGCATTGCTAACAGAATTAGGTAACTTTTACGTTTTTTTTCTCTCTATTTTTTTCTTTGCAAAAAATGACAAAAGAAAGAATCAATGGGTGGGTAGGTACGTAGCTAGGTATGTAAGTACCTTGCGAAAAACGCCCTTCCTTCTCGATACATACCCATACGTACCATGCCTGCCTATCCATGATGTTCTTTGAGCTTTGAGCTGCCTAATTCGGTTGGCCGCGGGACAGAGGAATGGCTGCCCCAGTTGGACGCGCCACTATGAAATGGCCGGAGCCGGGCGACCATCGTACGACAACGACATGATGCTTGGCCATAAGACACCAGACATGTGCACGCCCAAGAAACACGCCCAGCCGGCCAAACGGAACAGGGGAAGCAGTCTAGACCGAGACTTGACTGCAAAAGCAAACGACGACTTAACACACACAGCAGCGCGGGGCCCCTTCCCCGCACTTTGGAAGCCTTCTTCTCAAACGTTGCCGAGGCGGATAAAAATGGATTGATCTGGTTCAAGCCGTCCGCTTGTATCGACCGTCGCTGAGGTCCATGTTTTCACATGCAATGCTGAATACCTTGCGAGAGAAATAAGAGATGTCGTTGCAGCACCACAAAAAGCTCCCATCGCTCAGGCCGCTCCTCCTGGCCGGGGGAAGGTCGACGCGGATGGGATCGCCTAAGCATCTGCTCGCCATGCCCGATGGCAGGCCGGTATACCAGAACCTAGCCGAGGCTCTGCAGGCCGTGTGCCCAGACTGCCCCGTCGTGCACGTCTCACTGGCCTACGACTCGCCGCTCGACGCGCGCCTGCGCTTCGCGCTTGTCTCCTCGCTAGTAGACAACGATGGCTACGACGACGACGACGACGATAGCAGTGACGGCGCCAGCGGTGGCAACGACCTGCTGCTTGCCCGGTTCGACGACTATGCCCGGGCCCCGAGCCCCTCGGGCGCGAAGCCCGTGCTGCAGGTCTTGCTGGATGGCGATGGGGGTGGTGGCTGGGACGTTGGCAGCTATGATGGCGAGCTGAGCCCAGTCGAGAGGGATGGCCAGTCCGCCGGTGGGCCCGCGGCCGGCCTGCTCGCCGCACACAAAGCCATGCCAAATGCCACATGGTTGGTCGTGGGATGCAACTTCCCACTTGTGACGGCCGACGTTCTGGGCCGGCTGAGGCGGGAACACAACAGCGCCGCCAGCAGCAGCGGCAGCAGCCCGGCAGTCACTTGTTTCCGCGGTCGCGACGGCTCCGGCGAGCCGCTCGTGGGTATCTGGACCCCGGAAGCCCTTCGGCGGCTTGCGGCTCGCACCAAGGCGGGCGACCCCAGCAACCCTGACGCGGTGCTTGAAGAGCTTGGTAGCGCGGTGGCGACACTCGAGCCGCCTAGTGGTGGCATTTCTGGCGTTGACACCAAGGAGGATTGGGATTGCGCTCTGAAGAAGCTGGAGCTGAGACGAGAGTCGCGGTCTAGCCGACGGAATGCTTTCTAAGCTCTGGGA
>PYSQ01000240.1:0-20846 GCA_003049435.1 Nakataea oryzae
TTGGCATACCCACACGCTTGGACACGGGCACACAACACACACACACACACTCGCAGACACACACACACACACACACACACACACACACACACACACACACACACACACACACACACACACAAACACACACACGCGCGCACATACGCACATACGCATAGCCCGCCATGTCGGACGCCGGCTCGGAAAAGGCCGCCTCGCCGCGGCCGGCCCGCGACAACGACGAGGAGCCCAACTCGCCCGGAGCCGCCGCGGCCGACCACGACAACGACTCGGACGTGCTCTCCGAGATCGACGAGGACGTGTTTGAGGAGGAGTACAACCCGGACACGGCGCGGGTCGAGGAGCGCGACTACGAGGACATCGCCAAGAGCCTCAAGGCCTCGAAGCGGAAGCGGCCCGCGGGCGAGACCGCCCGGAAGCCCAAGGAGGGCCGCCGCGACAAGAAGCGCCGAACGGCCGACCAGGACGACGACCAGGAGGGTGGCGGCGCCGACGGCTCAGACGGCGAGTTTGCCGGCGAGGGCAGGCGGAACAACAGGAGAGCGGCACGGACGGCGGCCGAGTCGGTCAGGCGGTCCAAGCCCAAGGAGAAGAGCGCCGAGCCCGAGATAGACGAGTCGACGCTGACGCCCGAGGAGCGCCGCAAGAGGGCCCTGATGAGGGCCATGGACGCGGCGACAAAGAACCCGACAAAGAGGAGGCGCAAGAAGGACGAAGTGGTATGTTGACTTGATCTTTTCTACCAAAGGTGGAAAGATGGAGAGAGGGAGTGAGAGACAACATCAACACAAGCACTTGCTAACTGGCCCCACGCAGGACCTCGAGGAGCAAGCCGACGAGGAGATTGCAGAGCTCAAGATCAGCATGGAGAACGCGTGCGTGGCCGACAACAAGGCGCGCGAGGACGGCAAGCCCGCGATAAACAAGCTCAAGCTGCTCCCGCGCGTGCTGTCCATGATGAACCGCACCTCGATCCAGCACGCCATCCTGGACCCCGAGACCAACTTTTTGCAGTCGGTCCGCTTCTTCCTCGAGCCCCTCAACGACGGCTCGCTGCCGGCCTACAACATCCAGAGCGAGATCTTTGCCGCCCTGACCCGCCTGCCCATCGGCAAGGAGGCCCTGCTCAGCTCCGGCATCGGCAAGGTCGTGCTCTTTTACACAAAGAGCACCCGCCCCGAGCCCGCCGTCAAGCGCATGGCCGAGAAGCTCGTCGGCGAGTGGAGCCGGCCTATCCTGAAGCGAACCGACGACTTTCGGAAGCGCTTTATCCAGACGCGCGAGTTTGACTATGCGTACGTTTTTTTTTCCCCTACGTCCCGTCCCGAAAAAAAAACCCCTCGCCTCCACCATACACGCGTAAAAACAAGACTGACCCTCGCTTCTTCCCATATACAGCGCCGCAAAGAACGCCCAGGAGCTGGCGGCGTACAGCAACTCGCAGCCGTCGCAGCCGTCGCAGTCGCAGCGCGCGGGCCTCTCGTCCTTTGAGCGCGAGATCCAGAAGAAGCTGGCGCCCGAGACCGAGTCGAGCCGCGCCCGCCCGCCCGGCCTGCCCCAGACCTACACCATCGCGCCCCAGAGCACCTTTGACGGCGCCGCCCGCGCGCAGGACTACCGCCCCATCGGCGCCGGCGGCATGGAGGCCTTTAGGAAGATGACCCAGAAGGGCAAGGGCGGCAGGCGAGGCTGATTTTTTTTTCTTTTTTCTTGTTTTAGATTTTCTTTTTCCTCTTCACCTTCCCATGGCGCGCGGGTGGTCCGAGGGAGCGCATACTTGGGGGAGGGTGGGGGACCGGCGTTTCGTTTTTTTTTCTTTTTTTTTCTATTTATTTATTTATTTATTTATTGATTATTCATCCATCATCCTTCTCGTCTCCCGGTAGTCGCTCCTTGCTCCGTAGGCCCTCACTCCATGCTCGTCATCGTCTCCTTGTACTACCATGAATGGTCACCGCTCCTCTTGGCCGGCTGGCACTCTTTGCACACCCACACACCCACACACAAGTTTTCAAGCATTTCAACAGGACCTTGGTTCCGGCGATTCCAGCTAGCTGCCTGGCCGAGAAACCAACCCGCCTTGTTTGGTGGCATAGGCAATTACAGCGCAGCACAGGGGTACGCTGGATCCTGGTGCCATCCGTGTCGTGACTGGCCGAAACGGCCTGCTAGATCCTCGTAACATCAAGCTACCTACCTACCTACCTATCTATATACATTTTCCAAGTTCTCAACCCTCTCAACAGTCCTTCCCCAAGACTGGCTAAGCCACAAGAAACTCGACTCCGCGGTCAAACGTCCACCAATATGACCGACCCTGGTCGCCTGGTCCAGAGCAAAGACCATCACAAAAGGCAGGGTTACCAGATGCGTCAGTGATATCATGTATCATGTGTACCTAGGTAGAGGGCTGTGCAAAAGCCCCGCAATGCGCCTGTCTATCCATACGTCGTCAATACGCTGTGGTGGAAGAAGAAGAAAAAAAAAACGAAAAAGAAAGGCTTGATGATCTGTGGTTCCGATGGAATCCCAACACCGACGTGCGCATGTCCCTTAGAGCGAGGCCATCTCCAACCGCCCGTCCCCCCGATCTTTGTCTTTCCTCTCCACGTCCACCTGCCTTGTAGACTCCCAAATCCTCCTCAGCCATCCACATATTCCATCATTTGAACAGATGCCTCGTAGGATTTACCCCACTCATGCGCCGCAGAGGGCGACCCAACAAAAACAGCAACATTCCCGAGCCGCCTTCGCCTTTCAAATGACAAGGCCCGGTGAACTGTGCTTCGCCTCGTTGGCCTGCTGGAGACACCAAAGACCCAAAAGAAAACAGCCAAGTCATATCCGATAGGCGGGGGCCTCCCGGCAACGGAACATGGCGCAAAATGAACAGACCGCCGGTCTAGCAGGCGTTGGTGAGACTGCAAAGTGCGGATCCAAACAGACCTTGAGAAAAGGACGATAAACAAGCGCTTGGCCGACAATACTCAGCAAGGAAAGGGGAAACATGGAGAGTAAGAGAAGAAACATAAAAAAAAAGACAGGAGTCATTTGTAGCGAGCGGACCTCCCAGATTGCGCCTTCGGGCCAGGCGCAAGAATCGGCCGATCGGCCGAGAGGAGGGGGACTCCAATCTCGACCGTCGCAGGGGCCAGGGTGAATGGAAGAACCGGCTTGCTCTCTTGTGGAAGGGCAGCTGCGCAGGCAAGATTGGTAGGGTAGCCTATAGGTTAGTGGCAACAGCAAACAGTTGCCGCCACGCCTTGGCTAGAGCCCGCCCGTCCATCGTCGCCGTCAACTCTTTCAGCGCTTTCGAACCTCGTTGGCCCACCCATCTATGCCTTCACCTCGGCTTCCAACGTCGATCCCCGGGATCCGGACGCCTTTCATGCCCGGTGTGTCTTCCAGCCAGACGTGGCCGGCCATGCCTCCGGCGTTTGCCCGCTTCTCTGGCACCAACTCCAACATGGGCAAGAGGAAATCTGCAATTCTCTTGCCCTCCTCCTCTTTGAAATGGTACTTCTCCTTGAGCACCTCGGGTAGCGCCCAATGCCTCAGCCGGTGGATGTTGCGCAGCTCACCCTTGCGGTTGAATATCTCCTGCGACCACTTGCCCGAGAGGCAGAGGGACTTGGGGAACGGGCCCAGGAGCTCGATTATCTGCGCGATATGGTCGTCGTCCTTACCATATTTGGTTCCAGATTGGGGATCGAACAGATAGTCGCCCGTGATGAGCTCGAAAACCTGTGTTTCGAGAAACGGTTGTTAGACCCGGGCCTGGAGCCACACACCTTGAGCCAACATGGGTGCGAAGGGGTTTCTCGTCTTTTTGCCCAACTCTCCCAACAATCCACCGAACCGGCCAAGCAAAAGCCGAGAATGGCGCATGGGGCTATTCAGGGGTTGCCGGCAGGCAGACCCACTGAGGAGGCGGATGTTAAAAAAAAAAACACAAAACTCACCATAGCCGCCATGCTCCACACATCAGTGCTAGCGCCCCATTTAGAACCCAGAATCACCTCGGGCGACCTGTACTGCCTCGTCTGGATGTCGTTTGTGAAGTGGTGGTTGACCCAGCAGGCGTTGCCCAGGTCTGCGATCTTGACGCTGATTATGTCGAAGCCGTGATTGTCTTCTGCTTTCCGCTTCTCCCCTGTCTTATCAAGCGAGATGCCCGACACTTCTCTAGAGAGGACATCTCTGTGGCGGCATGCAGCGTTAGCGAGTGCAAATCAGTGCAGTCTCCAGTGTCAGTAGACTTACGCTGACTTCTCCCGCTGCTTTTGCTTATCGTCGCCATCCCTTCTCGGTGAGGAATCGTACTTTGATCCTGCAAACAAGCACGACGAGGTAGGTTAGCAAAAAAAAAAAAAAAAAAGAGCAATATCGGGATACGGGGACCGCACAGCATAGAACAGCACAGCACGGTTCAGAGGTGGCAAGCCCAATCTCACCTTCGTGAAGCATCTGGCCGAGGCTGGAGCCATGGCCGCTTGGAGACGGAAATAGGTTTGAGTGGTTGAATGATGCGTTGAGGGGAGAGGGTAATGGCTGGCTGCCGGTGATGAGGGTTCTGCGGCGCCTGCGTCCGTTGCGGTTGTTCTCTTTGTCTGCGGGCTCATTCTTGACGACCTTCTTGACGATCTGCTCGACGTCGCCGATCTCGATTAAGACGTTTTCGGGCTTCAGGTCCGTGTGGATGATGCCGCACTCCCTGTGCAGATAGTCGAGGCCGAGGAGGACCTGCTTGGTGATCTGCTTGACCAGTGCCATGGGAATCCCCCTATGATTCCACTTCTTGATGAGGCCCAGCAGGTTCTCTCCCAGAACCTCGAACACCATGCAGACGTGTGTGCCGTTGGGACCCTTGTGCTCAAACGAGTCGAGCAGGCTGACGACGTGCTTGCGTCCCGGGTGGTCGGGCTTGGCTTGCACGATCTTGTTGAGGAGCTTGATCTCGTCGATCGCGGTCTCGGTGTAGTGGGCGGCGGAGCGCACAACCTTCAGGGCGACGTGCTTGCCGTTGGCGTTGTCCCGCGAGAGCCAGACGGTGGAGAAGTGGCCCCAGCCCAGCTTGCGCACAATCGTGTACTTGCCATCTTTGAACTTCTCGCCGATGGTCACGGGATGGTAGCCGCCCTTGCAGTAATCCTCCGAGTCTTCCTCGTCGGCGGTGTTCTCGGCGGCGTCTTCGTGCGAGGACGAGGATGTGGGCGAGTGGTTCATGGTGGAGGAGAGGTGTGCGGTCCTGCGAGAGGGAGGAGGGGGCGAGCGAGCCGCTCTAGGTTAGCAGTCTATGACAGCGGAGATGGCGCATGCGTCGGTTGACACGATATGCAGACAGACGGTGTGGCGACGGGACATGGGCAGGTGGCGAATGATTTTGTGCCTGTCGCTGCTGGCCTGTTCTTTTTTGTATGCAGAGTCGAGAGCGGCAGCGGCACACAATAAGCATGACGGCGGCGTTGGGGGTTATGCGAGCGGAAGCCACTGGGGGAGCACGGAGCGGGCGCGAGCTGATTGCGCTGACAGTGGCTGTTGCTGCTGCTGCTCGCCGGCACTTGCGCAGGGCTGGCATTCCGGGGCGCCCACCACGCCCGTCGTGTCTGGTTGCGCAAAACGACGACAAGGGCGGGCAGGACGGACAGGAAGAGCAAGGCAGAGTAGAGCCTGTGTGCGATGGTGCGAGGGTGCGTGCGTGCGTGGACTCGCGCAGTGAGGTGGGTAGGCAGGCTGGGCTAGGTCTGGGTCGCTGCCCGGCGCTGGCTTCAGGCGCGGGCGGCGCAGGGGTAACAAAAAAAAGGCAGAGGTGGTAAAAACCTTGTCTTCAGCATTGTGTCTTTCTTGCCGTCTCCATCGCGCAGCGAAGGGAGCAGTGTCTTGAACATGTGGGAGTGCTAATGCGGGCGGCGGCAGAGCCGGGCGAAAAAAAAAAAAAAAAGAGGCACGGCGGAGAAGGGGAGGGCGAGGGAGAGCGGGAAGAGGCTGCTCAGCAGAAAGGTGCGTAATGTGTGTTTGGTGCTTCAGACGGGCGGCATGTCAACTTTGAGCCTGGTGGTGGGTAGTGGGTGGGTTCGAGCGAACCTGACGGTGAGGATTGGGGAGGGGCGGGGGAGCAGCAGCGGGTTGGGCTGGCTGGGCAGGTGCGCGGGAAGGGGGGGCACCAGTCAAGTAAGCCGCGCCAGTGGGGTTCTGTGTTGGGTCTTGTGTGTGTGCGCGCGCGCATGCTGTGCTGCTGCGGCGCCCTGCCTGCCTTGGCTGGCGCTGGGCTGGGCTGCGCTGAGCTGCCCGGACGCGCACCCAACTGCGGCTGTACCGACGCTCCACGGGCGTCGTGGCCCAGCCATGGACCCGTGGCCTGTGCTCGACGGCGCCCGCTGCCCGGCCTTTTTGCCGCTTCGCTGTCACGCTGCAACAACCCGTGACCGCGGGCCAGCGATGGCTGCGAGGTTGGATTGGCGCGAACAGGCTAGGGGCGGCGGCGGCAAGCCCAAGACTAGGGAGGCAGCCGGGAGGGGGTGGGAGGGAGGCGCATCCATTGCTATGGGCTGCAATGCTGATATGCGAGGCGAGGTCCACATCGCAGCAGGTTCCCGCAAATGGCCGGCTGTTTACTGGCCACCGGACCGCCTGTTGACAAGCGCCGAATCGCCTGCCCGTCGCGATTTCTTTCTTTCTTTTCTGTTTTTTTTTCTTCTTCGCTTGCTGCCTTTCTCGATTTTGGCAAGCGGCGGCCACCATGTGTGCGATAGAGACCAATGCAAGCGATGCGCCCAAAGGGAATTGGATGTCGGCCCGTCCAGCGCTGCACGACTCACTCGAGTCGAAACCGCACGCCTGCACCAACCCGGCAGCGTTGCTAGCGGCAGCGAGGTATCAATGACGCTCAGGCAGGGTAAGCGGCTGCCGCTGCAGGCCTCTGCAGTGCAGGGTGGTCCGATTCCACTTGGGCTGTGCTTCTTTTTCCCACTCGGTTGCCGCTGGTCGCTGCACGCACCCCGCCATGAAATACTACCAGGGTAGCGATGAGGGGCGCGCCCTCTGGCCGAGTGCGCCTACACTTGGTTTATCAGTGCAGCGGCCAGCCAGCCTTGGAACCCCCGGCGGCACGTGGTGGGGGCTAAATAAAAAAAAAATTACTTGGGACAGTCGATGCTGGGGAGAAGCGAGGAGGGAAGAAGCAGATAGCGAGCGGCCAGAATAAGCCGAATGCGGGATGCGCGATGCACTGCTGCGCCCAGACACAAACAGAAGCCGCGCAGGAAGCAAATAGGCGATGAGGAGGGGTCGGAAAGGGGCCGGGGCTGGAGGGGGAAAAAAGCATAAAAAGAAAGAGAGAGAGAGAGAGAGAGAGAGAGAGAAAAAAAAAAAGAGAAGGGACTCGACACTCACCCTGGCGCGACCCTCGGGTTTTCGGTCGTGATGATGGGCTTGAGGGCCTCCTTTTTCCGCTTCTTGAGCGCCTCGGCAGCAGCTGCACTCCCATTCAGGCTGTCCTGCTGCGCCGCCGGCGATACTGCGCCCTGTGTGCCGTTCATCGTAGGTCCGCCCTAGCGCTGCTCCCTGCGTCGAATAAATCCCGCGCCCTTCTCAACGAGATCGATACCCGGGCTCGTCGTCGTCTATCCCGCGCTTGGTCTCTCGGGCTCGAACAGGGCGGATGCGATGCGCGGGCGTGCGGGGAGGATTCTGACCGACAGATAAACAACGACAGAGCAATACAGGAGCGACGTGGAAACAATGACACCGGATGGCAGGTGAGGACGTGTCAGGAGCCGTTTGAGCTGGGCGACGCGACAGGATTGGCAGGTTGGCGATGTTTGCGCGGGGGATCTGTCGTCGGTAATAGGTGACGGGCGGTGGACAGAGGAGGCAGTTTGGGGGAGAAAAAAAGATAGCGTGGTGAAAAATAATGATGATAATAACAATGTGTGTGTACCGATACCGCTCACTAGGTTGGGGTGGCAGGGAGGTTTGCGCGAGCCGAGCTAAGGCGGTGCAACCAAGGTTGGCCGTCGTTGTCGCAGAAAGGTTGCGCGGCGGTCTCGTCTCCGGCCTTGTATCCAAAACCGCGTCCGCGTACGAGGCGCCTGTGCGGGAGGCCAATTGTTTCCGGCTGGTGGGCGAGGGATAGTAGCGCTGTCGGCGGGCTCCTTCTCGGGGGGGTTGGCTGACCGTTGCCTGCGCAGTGCAGCAAGATGTGCGCAAATATGTTCCTGGCTCTGCGTGGGAGCCTGCGCTTTCTGGAAGATGGACGTCTGGGCTTCCCGGTCCGCGAGGCAGTGGCGGGCTGGCTGTCAAGGGCGAATCGACACTGGCGGCGGGAAGGAAGGCCCCTTTGAGGTCAGGCCAATGCGACGAGGTAGAGGAGTGGGTAGGTGTGTAGGTATGTAGAGGGTTGGATATGGGCGCCAGTCGGGCGTGTAGACAGGAGGGCCTTGTTTGTTCTCTTGTTGTTTTTACCGTCCCGCTTTCTCTATGATGACGGCGGAAGATGACGGACAGTTGAGATGCGCGACGTTTCCGTGGAAGCCAGATGGCCGCACCCAGATGATTGGCGGGGGTGGGTGGAGTTGGGGGAGATGGTAGTGTGGATAAGGTGGTGGGTGTTGTGGTGTCGGGTGCGGCTGGGGGGTTTTTTTTTCCCCTCTTATTTTTTCTTTTTTTTGCTGCTTGTTTTTTTATTGGTTCCTTTCGCGCGCGCTCAAAATGCTTAGAGGAAGACGCCTTTTGCTTCTCGTTCAAGCCCGGTCGCGGTCGGGCAGAAGCGACGTCATTGACGGGACACGGCAGGCTGCAAACTATCTGTCTCGAGGGTTGCCGTGGCTGGGGAACAACAGCGGCGGCCTTTCTTGGTCGGTCTGGTCCGGGTAGCGGCAGGGCAGGGCAAGACGACGGGCGGGCAGCACAGAGAGGGAGGGCGAGGGGAGGGAACGAGGGGAGAGGGGAACACTTGGGCGCCCGCCGCCATTCACGCGACGGGTTGCGACTGGGGTCAGACAGCTCAACCCGGGCAGGGCAGGCAGGGCAGACTGGGTTGTCGGTCCCATGTGGGAACGCGCCGGGATGGATGCTATTTTGATGGCGCCCAAGGTGGGCGCAATCGGGGGAGCCAGGCCACGGGCTCCATTTCTGGGCCTCAGCCCAGCTCCTCCTCTCCTCCTCCTCCACCCGCCATCACCTGGCACAGGTAGTAGTGTGCTGCTGCTGCAGGCGGCCCCCCTCGACTTTTCCCGCGGCCCTCTCTCTGTGCTGCTCCTGCTTCTGTCTGCCACGCTGCCCAACGGACGGCAGCCGATGGCGCCGCGCCTTCGGGATCGGGCACGACATCTGGAGCCGTGGATGATGCACGCACTTGAGACGAGCAGCAGGAGACTGCAGCAGAAGCAAGAGAAGCTCCAAGGGGCAGGGCCGCCCAATTGGCTGCTGCCAGGGCCCGTGGCAACGCAACCGCGCACCACACAGCCTGCGCCCCGCCCAGGGCCCACCTCCGCGACCACGCACTGGCGTCCCCATCCATCATCCATCATGGTTGAGCCCACTACCTGTGCACAGCGCGCAGGGGCTCGCACGGTTGACATCATCCCCCCCCCTCCAGGCACCATCTGCGGCAAGCCAGGCAGCCAGCGCTGTTTGGGGTGGAGAGCGCGCGCTGCTTGGGCGGCAGCGAAGCGCTGCTGCCCTGTCCCTGCCCTGCCCTGCCCTTTCTGGGCTTGGGCCGGCCCAGGAGAGGCATCGGGGCGTGCGTGAGAGGTTGTTGCAAACAAACCACAGGCCGCGGCCCGAACTCTATCCCAGCAGCCAGCAGCAGAGAGAGGGAGACCGGGCAGGGCACATGCCGGCTTCCCCCGGGGCCCCTGTGAAAAGCTTGCTGGGGTCCCGGCCCGTGAGCAAAAGATGCGCGTCCCGAGGAGGGCCACAGGGCTTACAGGGAAGGAGGGGTGGCGCGGTGCAGGTCATGCGTCTGCCATTCAAAAAAGGGTCGGCCGGCGGCAGGCGGTTTTAGCAACCGGCTCGTTACCGGTGCGCATATTAGCATTATAGATGGACGCCTGCGCCTAGACGTACAGCGTGTTACTCTGCCGTCTATCTGCCTCGGGTGTGTATGTCTATCTGGCGCGCGACACGGCTCGTGGTCCGTGGCTCGTGGCTCGTGGGCCTCGGCCTGCTCCGTCGCCGCTGGCGAGTTGGGTGGGCAGGCAGGCAGGCAGGCAGGCAGGCAGGCAGACAGGCAGGCAGGCAGACAGGCAGACAGGGGGTGGCTCGTCGGTGCGAGGCCCGGCAACCCGCGCGATGGCGATTGGCGTCGTTTGCCCGTCGCTTGCTCGCTTGGGGGCTCGGGTGTTGTACATACTTACCTAGGTCCCCTAGCACCTACCTGCCCGCCCGTGCGCCCCTCCTTGCAGCTAGCTCTAGGCTAGGTGACGACGGCTGCTCTGTCTGAGACTGAATGCGTTCCCCCGGGTTCCTCCCTAGCACGTGTCGTGTCGTGTCGTGCACACCACACGAGGAAGGGGGGAGAGGAACCTGCTGCTTTGCTAGCCACGCCAGCCGACTGTCACGGCTACTTGACGTTGTTAACCCCCCCAGCACGGCCGATGACATCAGATCCCAGCCCCGCCATGTGCCCACCGGTCCAGCAGCCAGCCGACCGCATCACAAGGGGCCGAGAAGCGCAGGCGGCCCGGCAAAGAGAAACGCAAAGAGAGAGAAAGAAAAAAAGAAGGCGGGGAAAAAGACCGCTGGTCACATCCACGGCCTGGCTGTACTCGATGTTTTGCTGCAAAGGCAGACGACCCCCATATGTGCCCCGAGCCAGCGTCAACCTGGTCAGCCGGCCCCATCGATTGCTACTAGACCTCTCCAATACAACAGAGTTGCCGGATAATTCGCTACCCATGGCCGCGCCCTGCTGCAACGCCTCGAGACAGGACCAACTCCAGACAAGGCCAGGTCTCGCCGATTCCAGAGCTCCAGGTCTGGTGCGCTCACATCCATGTCCAGACGATGGTTCCGAAACCCAGCAAAGAAGTCCAGGCAGATAGATGCTGTGGATTGATACTGCGTAAGCGGCGCCTCGCCAGGGCCTCCCTCGCAGACACGGCGAGGCTCTGGTAGTACAAAAGACGTAAATCTATCGGACAGATCAATCCCCTAAACACCCTACCATCTCCCGTGCCTCGTAAGCATCCTGCCCCCCAGAGGGACATCCCCCCTTGTCGTCCACGTAACCCTTGATGGCGTTCATGCCTCCCTTCGCCTCTAACCAAGTGTGCGGCCAACAAAACAAAGAAAATCCGTTTCGTAGCAGTAAATAGCAGAGACAGATGCGGAGGTATGTTCCCCCTTGACTTGTCTCATGAAAATACAGAAAAAAAAAAGCACCAGAGAAGCTCCTGTTCTCTGGCCCAACGCTGAAAGATTATTGATTAAAGAAAAGAAAAGAAAAGATCCTCCTTTTTGATTTATAAATGTAAAGATATATGTAAGCCTGAAGGGGTGTGCAGGGCAGCACTGTCCGTGGTGCCCACCCTCAAAAGGGGGGGGGGGATATTAAAAAGCAAATAAAAGCAAGACGTAAACAAAAGAAACGGTGAGACGTTAAAACCTTGGTCCATGTACGCTGTCTTTATACATCATCTCTCTCCCCTGGCCCGGCCCGTCGAGGCGGGGGTTGTGGAGGGGCAAATCACGGGTGGGCTGGGTAGAGGCCGGTGGGCCAGAAGGCTTGTGCTTGGTGTTGCGGGTGGGCTTGCTGGTGTTGCATTTGCTGTAGTTGGAGCTGCTGGGCTTGCATCTGCCGCTGGGTGTGCAGCTGCTGGGCTTGGGCATGCTGGGGCTGCTGCTGTTGGTCCTGGGGGTTCGGCACTGGCGCGCCAAGGGAGTCGTCCACCATGGTCCCGGCAATGCTGCTCCAGTCGTTGTACATGATGGGGGCGCCGCCGAAGCCCATGGCCTGGTCAAAAGGTACGAATTCCATGGGCGCAGGCTGACCTCCTGGTGGCGAGCTGAGCGCCCCGTTGGGATACTCGACCTGGACCGGCGAGTAGAACGTCTGCTCAAATGTGGGCGCGGGAAGCGACCGATCCATGGCCATGGATTGTGGAATAGAATGAGAGTCCATCTCGATGGGCTGTGGCGTTGGTGTTTGCCCGACCATGCCGTTCTGCATGGGCGGGACTGACGAGGTGGTCGAGGTAGGGGACCATTTCGTCTCCGTCATGGTCGTGTCCTCCTCCTGTTTCAGCAAGGGCTGTCGTTGCAGATCTGGTGTCTGTCGCGCCTGTTCTTGTTGCAACTGCTGCTGTTCTTGTTGCGGACTGTGCTGCTGGGGCGGCGGCGGCGGCGGGTGTTGGGGGTGCTGCGGGAGCTGCTGCTGCTGAGCTGCTTGCTGTTCTGGCTGTCCCTGATCCATCTTCTGGTCTGGGTCTTGCTGTGGCAGCTGCAGGTGGCCAATGTACTGCGACGGCCTCCGGACGTTGGCGGCATCGAGCATGCCGTCATAGGTTGCCTGGGTGACGTGGATAGCCTTTTCCCAGGCCAGCTCGACAATGGACTGGGCATTGTTCTGTGACGGGTCGAAGAACTCGAGCAGATCCTGGAGCTGTCCCGGGTTCTCGTTCTCGAGGAATCCGTGCGAGCGGCCCGTGTTCCGTGGGTCCCAGCTGATTTTGGGCTGCTGCTCGCGGGGCAGGTGGCCATACTTGGCCACCTTGAGGGCCTTCCAGGCGTCGTAGACGACGGGCTGGTGAAGCAGGCCGTAGATGACCAGGGCGTGGTCCCAGTGCGCCTTGGTCTTGCCCGACTCGTAGTGGACTGCGACGTGGTCGAAGTAGCGCTCAAGGCTGGGCAGGAAGGCGGCACAGAATCCACAGCCCCATGCACGCTTCCGTTTTGAGTAGCGCACCACCTTTTCGGCGTGGGGGCAGGTGGTGCAGCTGTGGCGTGACTTGTGGTGCTGGTTGAAAGTGTTGGCGCCCCAAAAGACGCGGTTGCAGTCAGGGCAAGGATACTTCTTGTAGCTGTTTCGAGGGGAGCGGGAACGGGACCATGTCAGTAACTGGCTGGGCGGCAGTGCTCGACACTGTGGCCAAGGCCTAGACGGCAACGGAAAACACAAAGGCAAAAAAAAAAGAAAATTAGAACAAAAAATGGGGAGGATCGACACCCGTACCGTTCGTGAAATTCTTCCTCGTGACGCTTCCAGTCAAACTTGCGCTGCAGCTTCTGCGGGCACGACGTGCACCAGTAGGCCCTCGTCGAGGGGCGGCTGTTGAACTGCTGGGTGCCGGGCAGCTGCGAGTATCGGTTCACGCTTCCGTGAGACGAGGTCGAGCTGATCGAGGTGGCCGAGGACATGACGCTGGCACGCGACCTCGCCGTCGAGGTGGAGTTGGTGGTCGAGATCGAGAGGCGGGCGCCGTGGCGGCTGCGGCTGGCGATGCTTTCGAAGGCGGCGGCGACATTCTGGTCGAAGGCGGTCGGGGTGGTGGCGAGCGGGGGCGCCGTGGCGGGCGAGTCGGCGGCCGTCGAGGTCGGGGTCGGGGCCGAGGGCGGGAGCGAGGTGGCAGGGCCGAAGCCGGGCCAGGCGCCCGAGACCTGCTGGCTGTCGCACTTCTCGAGCAGGGCGCGCAGCAGGGCCTCGGGCGAGAGGCCGTTCTCGGTCAGGGCCTGGACGTGCAGGCGGGCGGCGGCCAGACCGCCATCGTCGTCCTGGTCGGCAGCCACCGGCGGGCCGAGCCGCTTATCCATGGGAGTCGCGGCAGCCACGGGGCCAGCGGGATCGCGGATGGGTGGCTCGACGCGGTGGGCGTGGATGGGTGGGCGGCGGCGGCGGATGTCGGGTGGTGCAGGTGGAGGTAGTTGTGGTGGTGGTGGTGGTGGTAGTGGTGGTGTCGTGGTGGTTGGTAGTGGTGGCGGCGGCCGACTTGGCTGGCAATCGAGGTGGAGGTGGTGGTGTTTCGTTTCTGGCGGCGGCAGTGGTGGTCGACGGCGAGTCGAGCTTGCCAGAAAAGCACCTGGCCCAGTTCCAATTGCGGACGGGCGTGGGCAGCAGCGGCCACGCGGCAGTCGCTGTTTTGGCCAACCAAGCGCAGCAATTCCGGGCGGCCCGCTCCAATCTCCCCGTCGGTCGGCGGTCTGCACTCGCCTATTGTTTTATTGATTTTTTGCAGCCCGCCTGCTCCGTCGGTCGCCAGCGGAAATTCCGACTACGGGGCGACAATTAAAGTTGGCGGCCGGGGGTGGCAGGCGCTGGACGGGGATGCAAAGGAAGGAATGGCGAGAAAAGGAACAAGAGAGAGAGGGCGGCGGCCGAAAGGGAAGGAGGGTGCGCGGCCAGGGGGGAAAGGCAATTTTTAATACTTGAGATGCACACAAAGGAAGGGCAGCTCGCCCAACGGCTGGCTGGGGTGGTGGTGCAGCGGCTGTGGGAGCACAAAAGGATGGGCGGCAGCAGCAGGAGCGAGATCAGGGGTGCGCGGGCGTTGCGGGCTAGCAACGACGCTCGGCGGGAGGGGGAGGAGAAAAAAAAGAAAAAGAAAAAAAAGAAGAAAAAGAAAGCCAGACGGAAACAAGAGCAGGGCAGCTAACGGGCGGCAGCGGAAGAAGCGCGGACGGAGGCAGGAATTGTTGGTAAAAAGTGGCAGATATAAAGCACGTCTCCGCTCTTTTTTTTTCTCCCCCGTCTGCGGCGCTGACCATTCCGTAATGATCGCCTCAGAGGCCGATCAACCCAGCCGTGCTGGCAACATGGGACGGTGCTACAGCAGCACCTCTCAAAAAGCCTTATGGCTGTAGATTGGCTCGACATGGGGGGTCCCTGGACAGGGTATGGGCTGGCGAGCCTGCTAGTGGCGAAGCTACCACCCGGCACTGTCCCCTGTGGTCCGAGAGCCAGCAGCGACCCGGACTGGATGGGGCCTCTTTGCGTCCCCAACGCCTGCTGCCCTGCCCTGCCATGGCTGGCTGGCTGGCTGCGCTTCTGTATCCGAGCCTGCACACACCCACGGCCCTGCGGGCGCCCAGGACCAGGTCCCGAACGAGGTCAGACTATCGGCACGGCGGGAATTGGGGTGAGAAAGCCCGCTGCGAGGGGTGGACGCGAGCGTACCTCTTTCTTTCATCAAAAGGTCGGTTGCCCATTTGCGTCCTGCGCTCGCTGCTGGGAAGCCCGCTGCAGCTGCCGACCCGTCTCTGCCCAGGCGCCCCCGTCGTCCCAGGTAGCCTCCAGGTACCCTCCAGCCGTCCGTTGCCCGACGATGGGATGCAAGTGTACCCAACAGGTACCTGCATGCAGCCCGCCTCCCCTCCCGCACCGCACAGCTCGGGCACAGTGCTGCCGCGCGAGTCTGGCCTGGCACACCCAAACGGGGCCAGGCCACAAACAAAGAAAGGCAGGCTGCCGGCACCCAGACCCGTTAGCACAGCAGCACCCCGCAGCCCTGCTGCTGCACACGCAGATACCTATAGCTGGCTGGCACCTGAGGCGGCCTAGGAAGTCCCCGGGGGCGCGCCTCGGATCGCTGGCAGGGCCCGCCGGGCCAGTCGAGTGGGTGTGGCCCTGGGAATGGAGCACGTTGTTTCAAGAGATTGGGGAAGGGCCAGCTGCTCAGCCACGAAACCTGGTGTTTCTGTTTCCCGTATTGCTTCTCCGCGAGCGTTTTACTTTATTCTGGAGACCCGGGCTGCGGCTATGGCGTCGTGCCACCCACGACGCCGTCGCCCGCACGTTCCTGGCGCTAGGCGAGGAACGCTGATGAAAGGGACTGGCTAGCCTGACCGGCCAGCCTGGCTGGCTGCATGTGGAGCGACGGGAGCAAGAGATGCAGCCAGAACAAAAGAAGAAACGAAAAAACACGCACGGTCACCGTATGAGCAAACCGAGGGGAGGGGGAGCGGAAGGACAAACCAAAAACGCATTCTGGGCCTGGGGGCGAGGGCAGGCTTCCAGCAAGCATTCCTTGACGGGGACCCTCTTGGTCGCGTGGGTCTTGCTACTATCGTCTACCCCCATGTCTGTCTCGCTCCGACTTTCCACAAAACTGAAAAAAAGAAAGAAAAAACGAAGAAGAGAAAAAAAGAAAAAAAAAAAACGATACGGCACATGGGCAGATGGCAAGGACAGGGGACGACCCGGGACTGGCTGCGGAAAGCTTCAAGGGGGGGCTGGGAGGAGAACGGCCCAGTGGCCAAAGCAAGCGACCCCGGCTCCCGGTGGCTTGAGCTTGGTTCGTCCGAGGTCCGTCTATTCTTGGGTTGGCGGCTTTTTGGAAAACGGATACTAGGGCCAGGAGAGACGCCTCGAAGGATCGAAGCTGCATTCTCTCCGAGATGGGCAGCAGGAAAATTGGCCGGTTGGCAAGACGATGGGGGCTAGGCGGGCGCCGCTCAATCTCTTTTATTGTCCTTTACCGTCTCTTTCCGGCCTTGGGGCGCCCTGCATGTGCAGTAAGTAGCAGCAGCAGCAGCTGGCGGGCAACAGCAGCAGCAGCAGCAGCACCCGCAACGACAGCGGCACCCACCACCACCCCCACCCGCCCGCAATCACAGCCCGGCGCCTGGCTGTCATGTGCTAGCGAGCGCGCGTGTCGAGTGGGTGCCGCGGCGAGGGCCTTGCCCGGTGCCGCCCGGGTGGGATTGCCCCCCCCCCAAAAAAAAGGACCCTCCAGAGGAACCACAGGCCATTTGCCACGCCACGCCACACACACCAAAAATGGACACAGACACGGCAAATGCGACGCGAGCAAAACGAACAAGCAAAAGGCCAGCAGCCAGCAGCAACAGCGGCCAAGGCAGGCATCGGGGACCTGCGCCTGCTGGCCCGCGGCGCGCAGAGCACCCCATTGGCTCGCGGGCCCAAAAAAGGGGGCCCTGCAGGCGCGCGCCGAGTGGCATGCTGGCGTTTCGAAACGGGTCTTAATACTCTTCCGTGGTGTGCAGGCCTCTCTTCTGCACTGTGATGCCGCCTCCCCCTTGGGCCGTTTCAGGTGGGCCGTGTCCCAGCAGGTTGGAGGTCGCATTCGATGTGAGCGACTGCACCGGTGTGTTTTTGGGCTGGCAGTTGGCGGTTTGTGAGAAAGAGAGAGTGTGTGTGCGCGCGCACGATACGTGCCGTGGGCTAAATCGCGACACGCCTGCTTTCGTGTGGCTCGTGTCATTCTGCCCCTTGACGCTTCTGTTGGGCAACGGCGGCCGTTTAATGAGAGGGGGCCGTGCATCCTGGCTGCCCCGTTTTCAAAGCTCGGGCAGAAAAACTTTGTCCAATATGGTCCAAAACAGGAAATAAAAAGAAAAGAAGGAGAGAAAAAAGAAAAAAGGCAGTGGCCACGCAAAGCACGCCACCACGTCTCGAAAAAGTCCAACCGTGGCTCCACCCGGAAATATGTCCCGGACCAGGTCGCGCTGCGTTTGAGGAAGGGGAGCAAGCGCGACAAGGTGCATCAGGCGGCACGCGTCGTTTCGTTTCGAGATCGTCTGCCATCCCATCCGGACCAGCATCCCGACGCGCGAAAATCGCTCTCTCGCCTGCTGGGCCCTGTCGGATCGACGCCGCGCACCCCATTCGTGGCCCGCCTGGTTCGCTTGGCACGGCAACACCCCACGAGGCAGAGGGGGAGGGAAGGGGGCAGGCAAGCTCTTTGTCCCGCGGCACAGTCAGTCCTCACTAAGCAGGCCAGTGCTTTGCTGCCGGGGCATGCGTAAGACCAGACGGCAGACAGGCCCACCAGGATCGGTCGGGAGAGAGAAGGGAAGGAGGAGAAAAAAGAGACAGAAAGGAAAAAACTCGTCAGCCAGCAGGGGAAAGGGGCCGGGCTGGCTGAGCGTCGGGGGCACGGATCACACCAGACTGGCACAAATCAAAACGCTGGACGAATTAGCCGGCACGGACAGGGGCGGCATGGCCTTGGGCGGGCAGATTCCCCAGTTTCCACCCGGCCAGCCTTGGAAGGGATCGTCCTGTGCTGCTGCCCCTGGAAATGACGGCATGCATCCTTCTCGGCTGCAGCGCGTCAGAGCAGAAAGACACAGGTACACAGGCACACACGCACGCACGCACGCCCCGTCCCAGTCTGGAAACTCAACCGGCCGCTCCAGCGTGCGTCTCTGCCCCCGCGCGCGCGTCGAGGGCTGCTGCGCTGCGCGCTCCGTCACAGCAGCACCACCACCAACACCAGCAAGCTGCCGAGCCAGCCCATCCTACGCCGCTCCACCGTGGCGCAGGGCGCCCCGATAAAGCCCCGAACCCCCCACCCCCGTGCGTGCTGCTCGCGCTGGCAGTTAATCCCCGCTGAGGGGGGCCTGGCGATTCAGGCTTGGTTCGAACGGCAGGCAGGGCCAACCAGGTGAGATTGCTGCCTCCCATGCCTTGCTCTACGTGCCCACCCCAGTCTCGCTGTGCCGTATCCACGCGTCAACATTTCTTGCTGCTGCTGCTGCTGCTTGTTTTCCAGTGGGCCGGTGGGAGCAGGTCCGTTGAGGTGCATGCACGCGCAATGGTCTTCTTCCACGGCCGGGCGCGCCCTGCCCCGGGAGACGGGGACGCACGTTTATGGCCGACGTCACTCTTGTCAACCACCCCTGGTCTCCGCCCCGTACGCGGTGCATGCAGGCCGTTGAGGCGCCGGGGAGGGCATCCGCTCAAGGACCGAGGAGGACCCGCGTCGCTGTTTTCGGCGAGAGCTGCAGGGCGCTAGTTGGTCTGCTCGGTTGAACAGGTCGCCAATTTCAAGTGCCAAGTCTCGCCTCTCGCCAGGCGCAGGCATCGTCGGTTCTGCCAGGTCTAGGCCTAGGTGTCTGACCGCGCACGACCGCTGTCCAGATCTTCCAAAAACACCTGGCGGCGGTGGCTGCAAGGGCAGTCACGTGGCCGTGCTCTGTATGGTATCTTGAAAGCGGCTCTGCAAAGCTCAGATGCCTACCTACCACAAAGCACCTGCTCTATGTCCTCTGGGTCCAGGAATCTATACACCCCATCGCCAACATTGATAATATATCTGATAGTCGACAGGGAGTATGCAGAGCAGCGCAAGCATGGAGCAGGAGAAGCTTGCAGTCCAACGTGGTTTTGCATTTGCCCGGGTGCTCCTTCCGTTTCGGGATGCGGTGATGTTCCTGCTCGGTTTCCTCTCAGCCTCGTCTCAGACTTGACTCTGCCTGTCTGCTCCAAGGCGGGCCTCTTCCATGCTCTACTGTCGGTTTCTGACCATGGCCTTGGCCCCTACCTACCTTGCGCACAACCACCTATGGACATGAATAGTCTGGGAACTTGTCTTCGATTCTTGCCGTCGTAACTCGAGGGATTCGACTCAAAGCAGCTCGTCGACATGAGGACCATCGTTTCGTCTCTGCTATGCCTCGCCGTGCCAGTTTTGGCTTCGCTGAACGTCAACCTCAGCTCGCGAGGTAACGAATCCGGCTTCCTGGCTGGCATCCCCTCACGTCTTTACCCAGTCCGGGCCAGCTGACAGTAGTCGCAGACTCGATCCTTGATGCCGCCAGGTCCAAGGCTTCCGACGTCATGGCATACTACCATGGCAACGAGCCGGGCCAGATCCCCGGCATCCTCCCAGGTCCTCCGCCCGACGGGCCCTACTACTGGTGGAACGGCGGAGCTCTCTGGGGCGCAATGATCGACTACTGGCACTACACGGGCGACTCGACATACAACCAGATAGTCCAAGATGCCTTGATCTTCCAGGCCGGCCCCGACAGGGACTACATGGAGCCAAATTGGGTAACTAGGCGCTCCGATTTCGTTCCTGTCCTGTAGCGCCTCCAGCAAGACTGACCGCGAGGGCCGTGGAAAACACAGACTGCAAGCCTGGGCAACGACGACCAGGCTTTCTGGGGCATGTCGGCACTGCTGGCCGCCGAGGTCAACTTCCCCGACCCCGAGCGCGGGCAGCCCTCGTGGCTGGCGCTGGCCCAAGGGGTGTTCAACACCCAGGCGCCGCGGCTCGACAGCAAGTGCGGCGGAGGCCTGCGCTGGCAGATATTCCAGTTCAACACGGGCTTCAATTACAAGAACACCATCGCCAACGGCTGCTTCTTCAACATTGGAGCCCGCCTCGCCCGCTACACCCGCAACCAGACGTATGCCGACCACGCGGTTGCGATCTGGGACTGGATGGAGCAGACCGGGCTGATAGACGAAGACTTTAACGTCTATGATGGTGGGCATACTCGAGACCAGAACACTTGATGACCAACTGGCGCTCGTCTCTCTCAAAGAGCCCAGGAGGCTGAGCTGGAAACTTGGGCCCGTTGAGTATTTGGAGCTAACCAAATAGCGACTGGGCACCAGGGGCGCATGTGCCAGACTGCAGTGAGATCAACCGAGCACAGTACTCGTACAACGCTGCCATCTTTGTGAGCATACCTGGACTGGTGGTGGCAGTTACGCTTGGCCAAGAGCCGCACCCCAACTAACACGATTCCCCTGACAGCTCCAAGGGGCCGCGTTTCTCTACGACTTTGTACTTTCCCCGTCCCCTCCCCCTTTTCCCCAAGTCTGAAGAGGCCGTCCAGGTAGTCTCTCTTTTTAGTTGCTAACGCCACCGCCCTCCCCCACGTAGACAAACAAGAGTCAAGTGTGGAAGTACCGAGTCGACAGGCTCCTCAACCGCACCATCCACGTCTTCTTCCCCAACGGCATCGCGACGGAGAACTGGTGCGAGAACCAGGGGAACCCGTGCACGACCGACAACCTGAGCTTCAAGGGCTTCCTGCACCGCTGGCTGGCCGTGGTGGCGCAGCTGGCGCCCTTTACGCGGCGCCGCATCGCCGGGGCGCTCCGGTCGTCGGCGGCGGCGGCCGTGGCGCAGTGCACGGGCGGCGCCTCGGGC